>JAQGBX010008679.1:0-10354 GCA_034698745.1 Megaphyllum sjaelandicum
TAAATTACCGATGGTTTGCCCGCTGGTTGGCGCTAGTGGTCAAAAAAATTAGAAGTAAGAATTATAAGTACCAACGACTGCGAGCCCTAATACTGATTGATATTCTTGGTCATTGTTTAACAGCATCTAAGCAGTTAGTTAATTTACATTATAAAAACATGCATTTGTTTACTTACAGAAATAACATTTAATATCTTTTTTCAATTTACAGCTATTTTGTTTTCGAAATATTTCCTTTATGTTCTCAAAGTTCACATATCACTTTATGTAAACGTTGGAATTAAAATGCAATGAACTCGTTGTAGTCAGAAGTATTATCTTAGTTATTAATTTATAGCTAATCGAAATTTTGAATAAAGGGAATCACACATACATGTTACGAGTTCATTCCTGGTCAATGTCATTGCCATTTTTCGGCGATAATCGATTAAAATTCTGGTAATTGCTTCTTACATCTATCATGTTACGAATATTTGGTTTTGTCTCCATCTCTGAATCTTCTTCATTTTGAATTACGTGTGTTTCTGAATTTTTGCATTGAATGCTCTGCGTTTCTTCGTCTGTTTTGCAAATAATATGAAATTGTTTATGGAATTTCCCAGAGGATTTTTCCTCCAGACTCAACTGAGCAATGCTTGGAATAACAAATTTGTTGACGAATTGGCTTTCTTCACGCCCATATGGTATCATTTCTTCCTTAATCCCTTGTTTTCTCACTGGTTCCAATATTGGATATGATTCAAATTCGCTTCTTTTTCGAAGTTTTGGATAATTTTCCGATGGTGCTCCAGCCCTCGCTGAAAATGCACATTAATCAATGTCAACATAAATCTGATTTAATAACGGCAGATTAATTCACGTCCCGCATGCATGCACATGTACAAGTTTATATCAGATCGAGATAAACTAATATCTTCGTAAATGTTAGCTGGTAAGAGCCTTTGAATCCAGGACATGATTCATTTACGACATTCTGCATACTGTATTTATGGATTATATTGAACGATATAGTATAACGATATACTTTTTCGATTTATTATCATTAAATTCGAGCATATCAGAATATTATAATGACATCTTTATGCCATCAATGGAGTTTTATCACATGCATTGTTTAATTGTATGCTCAGACAATGATTATCATGTGAACGTGAATAATTGTGCATCGAGTTACATTTAATTGTGAAATAATAATCTTGTTTTATTGCTAAAGTCCGTTCTTGTTTGTGAATGAAATCTTGTTTTATTGCTAAAGTCCGTTAATTCTTGTTCGTGAATGTAATTTTGTTAAAAAGCAAACCATGTCAGTATATAAGTCAGTGATCTAATAGCTATTTGAAATCGTAAAAAGTCATGTAGGGTTACATCACCAATTCATAACTCAATTCAATGATACTAATCATAATATTAAGATCGAAGTCTAAATACTTAAAATGCGCTTATCATTAACTAACCGTTTTCATGAGATTGATTTTTGACGAAAAGGTGCTTAAGTTGGTCCCTTAAATTTAGAAATCTTCTTCCAAACCCGCTTCCTGCAAAAAATAGATATTAAATTTCATCAATAAGTAAAAAGTAACTAATGACTAAAGTTATAGGTGCACACCAAGGAAACTTCAACAAAACTTTTATTTTCGAAATTGGAATTGCATTCCAGTCTCGGAAACCAAGTTTCAGTTAAGTTTCTTGGGTTAAACTTAATTGTAAACAATGTCTAAATACAAGCTCGTAAATCACTTACTCTTTGTGGTAATTTCTGCATCTGAAGAATCATTTCCCATGGAAGATTTATAATAGACCCCGATGTAGCCATCAGGTCGATACAATTTCGGCTAATAAATGAGGATTAAATTGGTATAATGACCTTAGTATGTGCAGTTACTTCATTTAACACAAAAAAACATATAGGAAAGATATATAACTCCGTAAGGTCCCAAATGATGAGGAACAACTCGATGTCTATTCCTTATTCTGTGAGCTCTAAAATGGAGATTATTGTAATCTCTGTCCGGTCTAAGTCGCACTTGGTGGCCATCATTTTCTCGAATATAGTGTTGTCTGAAATACAGGGCTTCTTCCATCCCAACGGCATAGGGTGCATCCGACAGATTCGACTTGATATGTTCGTAATTTTCTCGTTTATGCTGTTTGGAATAATAAAGATGTTGCTGGAGTTATTCGAAAATCACATGTTAGTATACTTCAAAGATGATCGTTAATAAATTTAGCTAACAAAAACACTTATAAATGCTTGCACTTTTGTCCATTTTCATAATTGACTTCATAATAACCTTAACTAGCAAGATTTCATACGATTTCACCACATCCTGATTTTTCAGAAAATTTCGGGATGGTTGTTTTCGAATGTAATAGAAATAGACCTCTGCTAAACCTCTTTCATAACTACATTATATCAACATGAAATAAAACGCAAAATAGGTGTTTACTTTTTGCCTTTGTTGAGATATCATCCATTTTTTATTTGAAGCTTCGTCATTAAAATTTTCATTTCGCTCGTTACAGTTGCATATTTGTATCTAAATTTACAAATGGAATAAATTCTCAAAATAATCGTTGGACTCAAATTCTCAGAACGTGGAAACATCGAAGTCGAGAGATACCTTTTTATTTAGAATCCAGGCACAAATTAGCAGCATGAACAAGCCCACTTTCATGTTGAGGTTATCAACTTCTATCCACTATTCGACCAGCATAAATACTTAAACTATGCGAAGCTCATGAAATGTACATTCACGAAAATATGTCTTCCAAATATACTTTTCAGGAAAAAAGATGGAAATGGAATTCGATCCATTTAAACCAGCGCGCGCTTTGCCTTGTTTGGAGAATCAATATAAAAGTAAACCACGTGGCACAACCTTAATCTCGCGTAGGCCTACTCCATTCAGGATGGAGGAACATTTGTGTTTTTGCCGTGCCCATTTTTGTCGCTGTCTGCTATTTCCAGACGCCTTTATAAACTAAACTCGTGAGCAACGGTGTATTTCCTGTTTGCCTTGCCAGCGTTTCATTCCCAAAAACCAGTTCAAATTTCTACAGCAGCTTTTAGTTTACATCACCTCATTCACCTGCCAGGTATACGGTAAAAGGAAGGTTATTTCCCTTCGATGCAATGAATCGCTCCGAGGGACAACAGGGAACTGAAATTCTTTGCATCGGTCTGATTTGCGTGGATTTAGTGGTTACTGCTGACAGGTACCCCGAAGAAGATGAGCTTGTTAGGTAAGTTATCCGTATCGTATACTCTGTTGCATGAACAAGGTGCCGTAGCCCGGAGGCTACGGCACACGTGGCATAACGACTGCCAAAAGTACAATTCTAAAGGCTTCTCTCTAAGTACCCTTATTATGCATCAATATGAAGCAAAAAAATGTCGTTATACACGCATAAAATAGTCTTTTATAGGACTAATAGGACGAATATTGCGACTTGTTATATGAAACAAAATAATATCGATCATAAACATGTACGTGCATGAGGTGCACAAATTAGCTTCAGACGCAATGCTCAAACTGGCACCAGAATACTGTATATAATTCATCATAAATTCACTAATTCGATCCATATTTCGGGTATCACAAGTTTCACGTAATTGTTAGGGGGGGAAAAAAGATTTTATTCGGCTTCGAACTCGGAAATTTATAAATTAAGGGCGTTTTTAAGCAGGCAAACACAAGCCGATTAGCATGCGTTTCCAAGGTTACATATGCCATTTCTTTGGAAACGCATGCTGGCTCATTCCTACACTAAAAACGGTCATTTTGTCCTGTTCGTTTTCTTGTGACGCCAGTTGGTGCTATACATGAATAAGTTGAAAAAGAAATAACAATTACCCGAAATTGCTCGACCTCATTGATGATGCACCCTATAACCTATTTAAATACTTTGGTTTCCGCACACTACTGTATGTTGCATTTTTTTATAAAAAAAGCCTAGTTTTTATCTCCAGTTCTCTTGTCATCCCATTTCCCACATCTTATTTACGGTAACATTTCAAACTGAGGGATATAGATTTAATTAAGCCAATGCTAAAAAAAACATTGGTTTGCTTTTATTGAAAGTGGAATGTGACAAAAACTCAAGAAGGAACACACTGTATAATAACGTCAGATTTTGTTATGTGAATAATAATATTATATTTCGTTGTATGTAAATTAAGCTGCATGGTTGAATATGAGCTGAGCATGAGGATTTGATGTCTTCGTGCAATTCTATTTTTGACCCTCTTTGTACAGTATATCGTCGAACAAATATTTAATCGATTTGTAATTTTCTTTATAAAGTGGGTTGCGCCAACGCTGGCAACGTGGAGGCAATGCGGGCAACGACTGCACCGTGCTCTCCTTTCTCCAATGCCCGTGCGAATGTCTGGCAACGTTTGTTCTGGAGCCAAAACAGGATGCAGACATCTATTACACCAAGTGAGAAGCGAATCAACTTATTTATTTCGATGTTTACGTAGGGTTTTTTAAATTAATCCTAAAAGCAGGCCAAACCTTGATGCGATGTAATTAGAACCACACTGATACGTGTGAATAATAATCCACTGCTCCAATCACGATTATAGCCTCCTACGGTATTTTACTGTTCTTGGAAACCAGAAATTAACCTTTAGCAGATTGGATTAATTAGTACGTTTTGAAGGTATCTAATTTCTCCCACCTTCGATTCATATTTCGTCGTTATGTAATTTAAGCTCGGTTGCGTATGATTCTTGTTTTAAAACCTTTTTAATTATAAAAATATAACAATTTTATGTTCTGTATATTTTATAGATTTCTACTTAATGACTTCCACGAACATGGCATCAACATTGGCAATTCCATTTACCACCCCAACTGTTCATGCCCATTTTCTTACATCGTAGTTAATGACCAAACTGGCACCCGAACAATAATTCATCATAAAGGGTATGCGTTACTTTTGAAGCGTGCATACGATTGTTAAATCTTTTACTGTACGCGTAACGTGGTATTTCATACCATTCTCTTATAATATACCGTATAGGGATCTTCCTGAAGTAACTTTTAAGGATTTCCAGAAATTGGATTTGACGCTTTACAAATGGATACATTTTGAAGTAAAGCGATACATTTTTTTTGCCGAGCTACATTATTTTTAAAAACTCTGAATTTTTAGGGTCTTGAAAAATTTCTTAATAATTTTACTTGTCTGTATGAAATGATCCTGCATTTGTATTACATGTAATTATTTTTAGGGGAGATGTCCTGAAGAATATTCGCAGATGATGAAAGCCATCCATGAGTGGAATTTAGATAAACCAAAAAACGAAAAGATAACAATTTCTTTGGAGATGGAATTTTTGGACATCGATCATAAGTCCTTGACGCCATATGCCGATTTTGTATTTGTAAATAAAGCAATAGCAAAATTACAGGGACTGAAAACGAAGGAGGAGGCAATTAACAATTTTTGGCTGCCTTTGAAAGAAGGGTGAGTATACTGTACTTGTCTTTTTTTCCGTTGCAAAAGCCTTTGTTACCGACTTTAAACTTAACGAAAAGTGTGATAGAAGCCGAAATACAAATACATGCACATGTATTACTTCGTAAATTTGTCTGGAATTCGAAAACAGTGATGTAACATTTTACATTATTTCAAAGTTAAGTTTTAAGTCAAAAGTACTGTAACAGAGATATTGTATACATATAACAGATACTGTACATCCAGTGTAATTCAAATGTTGCATTGGAGGTAGTTTGTTGTTTGAATCATCCAGTAAGGTAATTAAAAGATGGGTCGAAATGAACGGAAAATTTGATCTGATTACAATAAAATAAAAATCCAAATTTAATCTCATCAAACAGGTTATTATACATGTACATGTATACAGTATGTACTGTATATGTAACAGTAACTAAGAAATGAAAATTTCTTAGAGGCACTTAAATTGTGCGAAGCTTGTATGCATTAAACTGTATGTACACTGTAGTTGCTGGGTCAAAGAGAAAAAGTAGTAATCGTTTTAATTGCAATTCAGTTCTTACAGTACCCTCCCCCCATTTTTTATATCTTTGTAAAAAATAATTTTCATTTATTAGGGCAACGGTAATAATCCCGTGGGGAGACGAAGGGGCGATTGCAAAATCTCCAAACGGAGACGTTGTTTTGGCATCTGTACATCATCCGCCAAGAGTTGTTGACACTTTGGGTGCAGGAGATACATTTCTATCAAGTACAATGTTCGCATTGTATAAAGGCCATGACCTTTCAGATGCGATTCAATTCGGTTGTAAAGTTTCAGGTACAAAATGCGGTTTTGAAGGTTTTGATGGATTGAAGGACGCAGCTCTCTCTATATACCATGAAATGTTTTCAGTTTAAAAGGCTAGAAACACAACAAAACTTTTAAATTAAGAATGATAATTTTTTTACCACTAGCGCCAACCAGCGGGCAAACCATCGGTAATTTAAATGCATTACCAATATTTGCCCGCTGGTTAGCGCTAGTGGTAAAAAAAAGTAACATTCTTTCCTAGAAGTTTTGTTGTGTTCGTACCCAAACGCATTTTTTCCTAATTAATTTTCACGCGAAAGGGCACAATTTAGCTACAAGATGCGGTTTTGATGGATTGAAGGACGCTGCTCTTTCTAAATACCATGAAATGTTTGCAGTTTAGGACGCATTTTTTCCTAATTAATTTTCACGCGAAAATGCCTGATAAAAATAACTGGGTTGGCGGAATTTTTAATAAATCACATCTGCATGACCTTTTAAAATTTCTTCAACTGTATTGAAAATGATGACCTGTTTAAAGCGTGTATCATTACTAATTTTGTATCGAAGTTTTCTACTACTGAATATTAAACTGATAAAATATTTTAAAGAATTGGGCAAACGTTTGACTGGCATTATTAGCGGTTTTGGCAGTTGTGAAGTCCCATTGGCAAAAGAAATCTTGCACGCCATGAGGGATTTTAAACCAGTTAGCGTGCCTATTGTTCACAATTGAATGGACGAGTGTCAAAGTGAAAATTTGAAAAGCTTCTGTCCGAGTATTACATTTACACGTATTTTGCATTCCTAAATGTTGAATACTTTAGAGTCATATTTTGACGCGGTGTACGCGGTAATCGACCATCATTAAAATCAATCCGGTGGAATTCAACCTTGGGATTTCTTCGAAATACATGTCATTAATTTTGTCTTTAGCGAAACACACGCCATAAGAATAAAGAATTTAAATTAATGAAAAAAATGCACCTAATTAACCGTTAATAACGGATGGGTCCAAAGAATCTTTTTTTTTTTTTTTTTTTGACGGTTAAAACTTGTTTTAATCAACGATCGAACCCAATGACTATGATTAAATGTCCTAAATTTGCATAGAAACAACCATTGGCTGGAAACAATAATATTAAAAAAATACCCAATTAAGTATTTTCTCGCGAAGTATGACGTGTATAGAAGCTTACTTCGTTTCCATTTTAACTCTCATTTGGCAGTCGGCTGGTGGATCCGTTCTTGTACGTTTCATTTCTACAGTGCTCTTCTAAACATTTAAAAAATTTAATGTTGAAATGGGAATTAAAATTCAGTATGTGGTCATTTTGATAATTATCTTTCATTTTATACGAGCCAGACCAAATCAATCTAAGGTATTATATAATTCATTTTTATGTATTTGTCAATTTTGTTAGGATTTTATCCAAATAAAATCTTGCTTCTTAAAAATACTACTGTATATCCATAAATGTTTAATCTGGGTTTTTTTGTGTTTTATCAATGAAATTGAAGCTTTCCTTGGATGCAATTCAAAGTATGTCTACATTTCAGCAACTAAGTTTACCATCAGGTAAACCAACGTGCCTTCGTATAACTTCATTAATATACAGTAAATACAGCATTTTAATTTTGACATGCGAGTAACTTGTCCAGCTTTTCTTTATGCAGAATGCACATGTTTGAAATGGACAAAATGGATACCACTGGGACCACCAACCGAATTGCTTACACTACCTAGAACTTACGCCAGCTTAATCGCCTTTGCAAAAGCAGCTGCGCATTTACATAAAATAGTAAGCTTGTACATTTTATTAGGAATGTTGGGTTTCAAGAGCTAAATTTCTCATTATCATTGAACAAATCATAGTTAATAGCACACGCAAATATACTAAATGAACCTTTTATATGAAATCTCAGCGCCATCTAAAATGCATTTGTTTTCTTCAAAACTGTATAATACAGTACCTACTACCAACAGACTACAACAACCTTGCGCTTATGAAACGCAGCTTCCATTATTCTGCATTATTTAAGTTTCATAATTTTAACTGGACCATTAATTTTAAAGTTACAACATGTAAACGAGATTGCTTGCTTTGATTTTTCTAAGTTTCTAGTTTCAGTATTAAGTCTAAGAATGGACTTATAGTTTCAGACAAACTTCGAGATTTCAGAATTTATGGAAACCAAGTAATCATTATAGAAATGGTGTTGATTGTTGCTAAGCTGTGCATTTCTTTATTTAGTGTTTTAAATCGCACTGCTTAAATTTATAACTTTTCCATTAATGCAGGATGTTTGCTCAGTCCCTGTAAGCAGCGACTGCCAAATACTGGTCCAAGATGAAATTAAATTTAATGCGAGTTATGTGACCTGTCCATTCATTAAAAGCGCGTCGGCATCTCTTGAAGGGATAGTGCAATTCAGGTTTTTATGTTGGGGTAAGTAGCCTACAAATAGTACAACTGAACATTTTATTTGCAAAATTTCTCGGTAGCCTATACCTGCAATATTAAAAAACTTCATTACAGACCAGTGCCCACATCTGAAATGGAGCAAGTGGTATAATCATGACGGACCGTTCGACGTAGGAGATGAGGAAATCATTGGAAAAAACATTGCCCGTTACGATGTGAGTGGATTGTCAGATTAATGGAAGCGGAAATTAAACTGAACAGAAAACGCATAGAAAATTGGATCCAAATGTTGACTTATTTTTCATTAGCATCGTCTGAAAATTAACGTCCAATGCGCGTTTTGTAGGCCTACTAGTATGTAGAGCCGATATAAAGCTTGAAACGATTACCGGAAGTTACCAGAAGTGTTATACTGCTGATAAATTAAAAACTTTTGAGAAGCAATTTCTTTGTGAATTTTTCTAACTTTCAATAATTAAAGAAATGTTTAAAAGTATCCTCTTATCTATACTCTAGAGTAGGCCTATGGCCAATAGCTAGCTACTAGAAATAGGAAATTGTTTTATGCAAGAATAAAATGCACGCAACATATTGTACTTTTCAAGATTAAAAAAATAAATGTATTAAATGGTTTTGTTTTAATGTACTTATGTTTGCACTACGCAGTTTGCACAAGTTCAGATTAAACCTGAATGTGATGCTATTGCAAGCTACGCATACTTTATTCGTACTTTTATTATTTATTAGCACTCTTTGGACTTGCTACATAATGACTGGAAGGACGCCGATGGTTTAATCTATTTGATGCCAAAATTACTAAAAATCACGTTTACTTTAATTTTAGTGGCCTTGTCCGCTTGGTTTACGCCCGTTGGACGTGGAATGCAGAGCTGCAGACGGTAGATCCATGGACGAAACCACAAACAGAATGCTGCAATGCAACTTGGAGGGATTTAAATGCCGCAATGACTTACAGAAAGAAAATTGTATATGCGAGGATTATGTAGCAAGATTTTTATGCATACAAGATAACCCAGTCACTGATGCTAGGCATACTGACGGTGTCGTCGGTCTCAACGCGTCCAACATTACTTCTCAGCTAATGGAGTCCAGCAACAAAGAAAATGCTACTAATGCCATAAGCAAACCTCAAGAAAAAGGATCCAGTGTTAACGACTCAATTGTGGCAGGGGATAAAAACTGTACTCACAAGTCTGACTTGAAGTCTCAACCCATTAAACCCTTAATTACAGCTATGAAAGGTTCTAATATCTCTGAGATGGAGGTACCAATTCTCTATGGCCCGTTTATATCTGTGGAGGAGGCCCCCATTATCTATCACCATTCTATCCATTTGCAGGAGCCACGTCCCAAACCCAGCATCACATCTGCTCAATCTGAGCCAGTCACACAAAAGGAAGCCGTTCTGGGTGAGCAATTTGTCGTGCCCGAACCGGTGCCGGAGGTGGGAATTACGGAGCCCGAACCGACGACTGAGGAGGAACCAGAGAAGGCTCCGGAGGTGGAAGCGGAGGAACCCGAGGAGGCCCCGGAGGTGGAAGCGGAGGAACCCGAGGAGGCCCCGGAGGTGAAAGCGGAGGAACCCGAGGAGGCCCCGGAGGTGAAAGCGGAGGAACCCGAGGAGGCCCCGGAGGTGAAAGCGGAGGAA
>JAQGBX010008680.1:0-10352 GCA_034698745.1 Megaphyllum sjaelandicum
GTTGATCATAAATTAAAAACAAATCAGGTCGCTCTTACTTATTTTTTATTAAATTCGCATATTTTCATAAGTTGATACTGTTTGCTAATTTTGTTGGGGTTTTCGAAATAAAAACGCCTATTTCTTTCAAATTTATGACGTATTTAATGAATAGTAAGAATATTCGTTTCTATAAATATGTTGTTGATCATAAATTAAAAACAAATCAGGTCGCTCTTACTTATTTTTTATTAAATTCGCATATTTTCATAAGTTGATAATGTTTTCTGATTTTGTTGGGGTTTTCGAAATAAAAACGCCTATTTCTTTCAAATTTATGACGTATTAAATTGATAGTAAGAATATTCGTTTGTATAAATATGTTGTTGATCATTAATTAAAAACAAATCAGGTCGCTCTTACTTATTTTTTATTAAATTGGCATATTTTTACAACTTGATTATGTTCGCTCATTTTTTTGGGTTTTAAAATAAAAACGCATATTTCTTTTAAATTTATGACGTATTTAATAAATTGTGAGGATATTTCTATGTATGAATATGTTTTTAATAATAAATTAAAAGCAAATCAGGTCGCTTTTACTTATTTTTTATTAAATTTGCATATTTTCACAAGTGGAAAATGTTTGCTCGTTTTTTTAGGGTTTTCGAAATAAAAACGCATATTTCTTTTAAATTTATGACGTATTTAATAAATAGTGAAGATATTCCTTTGTATAAATATGTTGTTAATCATAAATTAAAAACAAATCAGGTCGCTCTTACTTATTTTTTAATAAATTTGCATATTTTCACAAGTTGATAATGTTTGCTAATGTTAATGATAATGTTTGATAAACGTTAAGGTTTTCAAAATAAAAAGGCATATTTCTTTGAAATTTATGATGTATTTAATAAATAGTGAGGATACTCAGTTGTATTAATATGTTTTTAATAATGAATTAAAAACAAATCAGGTCGCTCTTACTTTTTTTTATTAAATTTGTATATTATTTTAAAATTGATTTCAGTTGGTTTTCAATATTCATTTGAGATAGTTTTTAAAAAGTTTTTTATGAGCTGTTAAAAATTCTTTATATAATTTATTTTAAAATTCATTTGATGTGCGTTTTAACATTTTTCGTTTTAAAAAAATCCATCGTACAACTGAAACTTACCGTAGCTCATAAGGACAAACACACATTAAATGGTTGTCATGTAATAAAATTTAAAAACAATTCAGTGTTATCGAATTATCACTTTAAATTTTAAGTCTATGGTAAGGAAATTTTTAAAACTTAAAATTTTAAAATAATAAATTTTTAAAACAAACTTATTTGCCCAAAAATTGTTTAAAATTTTAAAATACTTATTTACACTTAACAATTTTCCAAATTTGGCAAAATTAACTAGTGAAAAACTGCAAATGTTTTAGAAAATTTACACAGAAAATGTAATATTTTGCAAATTTGTACCAAGAAAATTCAGAAACTTTGCAAATTAGTCCTTGAAAATTGCTAATAATATGTGTAAACATTTCTCCTGAAAAAAGCTGAAATTTTTTCAAAACTGGCCACTGAAAAGGTTGACAATTAGGCAAATAATACTAAGAAAGGGTTTTTAGATTTATCTTTGAATACTAGGAAAGAGTTGAAAATTTTGCAAATTTGTCCTTGGAAAAAGGTTGAAAAAAAAACGTTTTAAAAATTTGTAATTCGGATAAGTGAAACATAGCAAGGGTCGAAAACTTTACAAATGTTAAATGTTTTGTAAAGTTGTCCTCAAAAAGTGTGAAAAATTGTGTGCATTTTTTCTACAAAAATGTGGAAAATGTTATAAATTTGTCTTCGAAAAATTTTAAACATTTTACTTGGAAAAGGTTAAAACATTTAAACATTTTTGCAAAGGTTAAAAAATTGTACAAATTTATACTCAGAAAGGGTTGTAAATTTTTCAAATTAAGCTATTGAATACGTTGAATATTTTGTAAACTTGTCCACAAAGAATATGGAACATTTTGTAAATTTTCCCAGGCGGCCGGGCCCCCTGATCTGGCCCAGGCCCGGGAGCAATGCTCCCCTGCACCCCCTTCTCCCTGGCCCTGATCCAAATTAAGCAACTCTGCTGTAAATACATAATATCGGTAATGCATTGAATTGGTCAATTTAAATTGAGTTAAATGAAATTAATTTTTATCAAATTTAATTGTAGATGGAAATGAAACTGATAAGTCATCCACAGACAACAGAGCAATGTTCGAAAATTTATGGAAATTTGTGTTACTCACTGGTCAACATGCTATACGTCAAGTGGAAACAAAGAAGCCTATTGCTACATACGAATATGAGACAAATTTGGGAAACAATGATAGCCAATCAATGACAAGTTATAAACAATTAAGAGAAAAAGGACCTATTAACGTGAACTACTTTTCATTTGTGGATTTCAACAATGTTAAGAAGTATGCTTTAGGTAAGTCACCAATTATTCCAATTGACCCTTTCACTAAACAGATTCCCTCGCGGATTTCTGAGGAACTCAGCTAAGGAGGATTTACGACGCTCTGGCTCCCTGTATTTACCCATCAATAAAAGAGCGATTAACTTATCTATATGCACAAGAATTATATTTCATTTTAAAATTTACTTTTTGAAATTTAAACTTTAAAAAAATGTCAACTTCAAATACATTTCACTATAGGTTAACATTTTTAATATAAACTGTGTATGCATTTAATTTTAAAATAGGAAATCATTGGGAATTCAAAGCAATGACAGCGAGATCAAGTTTGAATTTTTTTTTGGAGTACATAAATCCATGCAATCCAAATCCCTGCCAAAATGAAGGCACTTGTATCGTAGAAGAAACTGGAAAGACTCAAGATTATTACTGTCAATGTCAACCTCCCATGGAAGGCAAAAACTGCACAGGTCAGTGCCACATTTCGTATAATTGCATTACTTTGATGTGAAACCATGTCAATATGAAGGTCCACATATATGTTAAATTACGTTATTATAGAAAAACCAGAAAATAAATGTGTGCCAAATCCCTGCAAAAATGGAGGTCGTTGTTATGAATCAGGTATCAACGATTTTTCCTGCAAATGCCAGTTTCCCATGGGAGGAAAAGACTGCTCAGGTGAATTTTTAATTTTTATTATTAAACATAAGTTTATTGTATTTCGTAATGTGATAATTAACATTGTTATTTTATTACTATTGTAAACACGAAGTAATTAATCTGGAAAACATAGATTTCGTATAAGGCCGTATATTAACAAATACGGAAACTGATAAGTACAGAAATAAAGACATTTATACAAGTGTTATACAGTCGAACACGGAAAAGCGAAAATTGACCCGGCTAAGAATTTTTTTACTTATCAAATTTTAATTAAATTAAAATGAGTTGACAATTTTAAAACATAAACGAAGTTAATTACTTTGTTATGAAAATTTCCTTTGGAATAGTCAAGAATAGTTATTAATATGCTAAGAAATATGCGCTTGACTTTTTGGACATGCCTAAACTTGCCAGAAATTCGGCATTAAATTGCCTTGCGTCTGACGGCCTTAAAAGAATGACATCATTATCATAGTTTAAGGAGTAACGTCATTCGCATAATTTACTGAAACACGTCATCAAAATAATTTACCGAATGAAGAAATCAGCATAATTTAAGGAATGACGTCATCGGTGTAATTTACCAAATGACGTCACATTGTATACAATCAATGATGTCATCATCATAATTTACCGAGTGACGTCATAATACGAAATTTAATGAATGACGTAATAAGAATTTTATTGAAAACTTAATGCATAAGAAACGACATTCAATAGTTTAAAACCACATTATTAATTCGAGGAAAGACGTACTGTATATTCTACGTCAAACAGTTCAAATAGTTCTAATATTGTGATCGATACTGAATTTCTTATGCAATTTTGCTTTTTTATAAATATATTTCCTATTGAATAACGTAATTTTCAGAAATTCGATCCGACAAAGAAAATTGTTCCCGAAAAGACAGTTTGGTGATTTGCATTAGCGAAGAAACAGCCAGGACATTCGCAGACAGCAAAAGTTATTGCCAGAAGAAAAACATGGCACTGGTCAAGATACCTGACGAAGAAACTCACGAATTTATCAAAGGACTTATTCGGAAGACGTATCCCGAACACTACTTTTACACCGGACTGCACAGAGATGAAGAAGAGTACGGAGAATTCCATTGGACTGACGGAAGTCCACTCGGAAGTTATCGACCTTGGGCAAGAGGAGAAGTTCCCGGGAAATGCGTAGGATTGAGACAAAATTTTGACCTTAATTGGGACGTCGACCCTTGCGAATTTAGTGGTTACGAATTTCATACCATATGTAGTCGAGACTTTGCAATTGAAATCGACTAATCTTTGTGTTCACATGAAAAACATACATTACTTATTTTTGATTTTTCAATTTAAATTTTTAATTCAGCAAAGCACTGAAAATGCCATATTGTAGAGCACTGTAAACTGTATTACTTCATATACGTTGTACACATGCAACATATATTTAAAAAGTTATTTACAATGATATAGATTAATTTTAAAACAAAATAAATGAATGTTTCTTTACATGGTTTGTAATATATATATATAGATTGTTTGATGAAAATGCATTTTCAGCGTATAGTATAGTATACGCTGGAGATGATACTTGATATCTAAAGACTTAACTGGTAAGCATATACGAAGAAGGAAGACAACTTCCAAGAAAGTAAGTATAGACCACGAATCAAGATTATCAAAAAAAAGTTGCTAAATCATTCCAATGAAGAAGAAGGCCATCATGCAATCCTAAAATAGGTTAAGATGACCAGGAACTAATGAATTTATGCCCAGCGAATCACAGAATTTTTTCACTCACATCCTCGAAGCAAAACATACAAAAAGCAAAATCTTTACTACACTTAATATCATCAGTGATTTCGACCAACCATGTTTCTTCACTCGGCTTTAACACTTTTACTTTGCAATGCTGCATTTGCGATGCCATACAATGCTAGTAATGATGGAAAGGTCTATGATATCATTATTGCAAATGGAATTGAAAACGGAACAGGTAAAATTAGCCTATAGGCCTATCATCCATTCTTTCTTATTGAAATCTAAAAAGTAAATACATGTTTCAAACTGAAATGTTAATACACGCACAATGTATGTACATTGTTTGCCTAAATACGGGTACTCAAACAGAATCTTAACGCATTGTAAATCACTCGAGTAAACTTAATGTACGACGAATTCATCGATTTGAAAACACCGATAATCTCGAAGATTTTTCACACTTGACTTCATGGTTGCTAAAATACGATTCGTAAAAGGTTTTTTCTGAGTATCCCTAACATTGATGGCATTATGTTTTAGAGTTTTTGTTGATAATCCTTCAACTTACTGTCAGATTACGTTTCTCACTCAAGCTTCGCATACTATGTGCGAACTATGCTTTCTACGCATGCGCACGACTGCCCACCCTTTTGGGGTGGGGCGTCGACCATTGAACAGGCGGGAACGTTACAAAATATATCCAATTTTCATTGACCTAATATGTTGCTAAATATCAGATAACCAACCAGACAAAATCTTAAACTTTGATGATTTCGAAACAACTAAAAAAAGCCTCAAATGAATGTTGAATGAGTGCTGTTTTTTTAATTTATTTTTTAATATCGTATAACTTAACCACATAACTTTTAACATACATTTATTTCGAAGAAAAAAACGGGTAGTAAATGATAAAAAGCTTTAAAAACATTCTTGAATAGGTTTTAATTATTATATCTAAAGCAAATATAAGAACTTTATACAGTGTATTTGATATAATACAAGCGTGTAAAATACTATAAATGTACGATACAAAAAATTAAAATTGATTAAAAAATGCTGAAATCATTAAGTTTTTTTAAACAGCTCATACATACATGTATGTGCTTTTTTTAATATAATACACTATACATTTCAAATTCTTATGGCGACCTTTGCATCGGATGATGCAATATTGATATTCAAATGCATTTTTACAAATGCATTAAACGAAATTATCTCAATTATATAAGGTGCTAATGTGCTTTTAATTGTAATATCAGCAAGGAATTGAATTTGTCTGATAATATTTTGCAAAACTAAATTTAATTTTCGTAATTAAATTTTAGATAAATCAACGAATTTAATCTATGGATATAACACTCATAATTTATCCAGAGACAACGGAGTAAAACTGTACGATAATTTATGGAATTTGGTGTTACTTATTGGTCAACATGCCTTAATTCAAGTGGAAACTAAAAAGCCTAATGATACAAACATAATTCAGGAAAATTTGGGAGAACACATTTCAACTGGTACCAACGATAGCCAATCAAAGACAATTGCAAAACAACCAATTGCAAGAGAAGAACGTCCTATTAACATATACTATGATTCATTTATTGAATTCAAAAATTTCAAGGAATTTCCTTTTGGTAAGTCAACCAAATTGACCCTTTAACGATTGAACAACTTTTTTATATGCTAATTATTGTATTAAAAAATTGCTTCTAACCAAATTTGAGTATGAAATAAAGTTCAATAATTTAAACGAGATTCAATCAGAAATGTAAATGCATTTAATTTTAATATAGGAAAATTTTGGCGCATTAAAAAAGTAAAACTCTCAACTATGTTAAATTTTGTAATGGAGTACAAAAAACCATGCGAACTGAATCCCTGCAAAAATGGAGGTATTTGTGAAGAAATTAGTGAAGGAGATTTTTCCTGCAATTGCCAATTTCCACTGGAAGGAAAAGACTGTTCAGGTGAGTTTTACACTATTTTCACATTGAAATTTAAAATTTTATTTAAGGCTAAGCCATTTTCAGGATTCTCAAAAAGTATAACTATACGAGTAGTTTACTCTACAAAATACATGTAAAAACCTTATTTTATGAAACAAAATATCACTGTAAAAATATTTTATATGGAGTTTGCCAGAAATTGTATTTCAAACTTTCCTGAATTTTCCCTGATAATCCCAAATTTTTTAACAAATTGTCCTGATAATATGAAAATGTCAAAATTGATACAGTATGATAACGTTGTCCAGGATTTTAAAAAATTGACACAGGGTAATTTTATACATTGTTCATAACTAAGATAGGAAAATGTTTAAAATTATACATAATATGAATGGGAAAATTTGGAAAATTTTACAAAATTATACTAAGAAAAGAGGGAGAAGTTTACAAAATTATAATACGCTGGTAAGAGGTTTTTTTATAATTGACAAACTTGTGATCGGAAAAAGTGGAAAGTTGTGCAAATTTGTCCTGGAAATCTGTTGAAAAGTTTTGAAATCTGTGCTCAAAACCATTTATAAAATTTGAAAATTTGTGCATGAAAAATTTAAATATCTTTCAAATTTGTATTACGAAAACTTCCAATTTTTCAAATTTGTCCTCGGAAACTGTTAAAAATTTTGAACATTTTGATGGGAAAAAATGGAGATTTTTTCAAATGCTTGTCCGTGAAATGTTGAAACTTTTGCAAATTTTGCTTCGCAACCCTGAGCTAGCTACGCAGAAGAATAACATTGGGATTGTGTCAACATAATTATGCTAAATTTTTAGACTTTTTCAAGATAAGTCATTCTTCCCTGACTTTTTAATGTTTGGAGGAAATCCGTTCATAATAAAATATAAATGTAAAAAAAACATAAAAAATAATAGTTAATGACAAAAAATAAATCCAAATTAATATTATTAAATTGCAAAACTAAAAATTAATACCGTATGTAAAAGAAATTTTGGACGACAAACAAAATACACAAAACCGTAATTTTATATTAAAAATAAAAACATAAAAACAGTATTTTAAAATAAAAAATACATGCATTTCAAAGAATTGTCTTCAATCTTATAAACATTGCTAATGTTTAATTTTTTTAAATTATTTCAGAACTCCGTTTGGGCGATATCAAATGTTTTCAAAACGCAAGTTTGACCCTTTGTCTTTACAACGAAACCGACACCTTATTCAGTGAAGCCAGAGCCAAAAGTTACTGCGAGAAGAAAAACATGTCATTGGTCAAATTACCAAACGAAGAAAACAAAGACTTTTTAGACGAATATTTGTTGAAAATGTATTCAGAAAGAGACTATTTTGGAATAGTTTATGATACCCAAGACAGCAAACATCATTCATGGATAGCGCTCGATTCTTGGGAAATCGAAATGGATCATGATGTAACATATTACTTTTTATGTAGCAGAGATTTTTTAATTGCAATCAACTTATAATTAAATAATACGCTACTAAAATTAAGGATTTTTAGCTACAGCCGAACCTCGTTAAGAAGAATCAAGTGACGTCAAAATGTGTTCGTTTAAACCGTTGTTCTCATAAACGTACTAAGCATTGTTTGTTTAAACTATTTTGTTGCAAATTAACAATGAAATCAACATGATTGATTTTTAAATTGCTAGCTTAGTACAACTATTTTTTGCAATATATTTTCTTTTAAATTGACATTAGAAGTGCTACGCTTAGTAGCAAATCGTTCAATTGTTTACACGAGAGATCAAAGTGTTGTTAAATCATAATTTAGTATTAGTTTGTGTATTCATGCAGTATTAAAAAATATGTTTATTTAATTATATCAGCATAAAAAACATGATTAAAACACATTAATTTTAATAAAGTATATACAAAGCATTTGTAATCTGGTTTTACGTTTGGACGAGTTGGTCGGAACAATTTTTTCATAAACATTTGAATATTTCAAGACATTAAACTAAGTACATTAACTTGATAGAAATTTACCGTTGAATTATTGAGTTTTAAATGATTAATATAATAAATTGACATATCGCAAATAAAGATTTGTTTTACTTAAACTTTGTTAAGCATGTTTTTTTAAGACCTTATTAAAATTGCTTACATATTAAGGTTAAATGAAGTCACGTTTAGAAATTGAATTAATAAAATCAGCATGATAATTTTAATAAATTAAATTTTCCATTTGGATTATTAAAAGCAATAACATTCAAGCATGTTCATGTATATAGACAGTTTAAATGAGAAAGAAGTCAAGAATAATAAAAAATACATAAACTTTTAATTCTATTCATTAATAGTAATTTAAATTAAAAGAAGCAAATTACCATGAAGTTATGACCTCCATGATACCCGATCGTTGGGAAAGATGTCTCGGTACTTAACGGCGCAAACGAGAGTAAATGAAGAATACAGGATTCCCCCCAAAATTTCATTTTCAACTTTACTGACTTTTTCAGGCTTTTAAACGAATGCCCCTTAGCAATGACAAGGTCAAAATTGACATATGCGAATGTTATTTACGATTTTCCAAAATCGATGTACTAGCCTACAATATTCAGTATTTAGCAACATTTACCAATGACAATTTTAAAATATTTGCCAATTTAATTTTTTTTTAAATCAGCATGAATTTTTGTTTGTTTTGTTTTTTGTTAAAAATTTGACAATTTAATATTCGGAATTTTAAGCAAATTTGAAAAAAATTTACTCTGAAAAAAGGTAATTTTTTTTCAAATTTGTCCTCGGAATCTGTTGAATAGTGATAAAATTTGTTCTTGTAATCAGTTAAAAATTGTACAAATTTGTCCTTGGTCTGTTAAAAACTTTTGCAGATTTTTTCTCGGAAAAAAAATGTTAACATGTCTTCAGAATTTAAAAATAAAACATCAAGATACTGATAAAAAAATTGCAAATGGGCCCTTGAGCTAACCACGTGGAAACAGTAGTTTTGGGTTGTGACATGTAATTGATACAGTGAAACCTGTTAAGAGTGACCGCCAAAAAATGCTATGTTGGTCACTGTAACCACGTGGTCACTATACAAAGAATGACAGAATTAAATTAAAATACATGTAATGAACATGTACACTGCACTTATACATTGTACATGTAGACTGTAATACACGTATAGTAAAAAAACCAAAAAAACAAAAAGTACAGAATCATCATGTCCAAGGGTTAAAGCCAGATGAAACGTGACTCATCTGTTATTTGGTCACTTTTTAAGGTACATTGGCAATGTAAAAATTTCAAAAAGGACAATTAACACACTGGTCACTGTACACAATAGGCAGGTTGTCACTGGTCACTATACAGAACATTTTTGTAAAGTAAATGTACACAAGAAAGAACAATACACTAAAAAGTGGTCAACTTAAACAGGTGGTCACTTTTCCAGGTTTTACTGTACGTTGATTTTTCCTGACTTTTCTTGTTGGGTTAATTTTCATTTAACCGTGTTGTGCACCTTTTCTCGTTCTGAAGTCATTGATTAGTGATTGATTAATTGTGTTT
>JAQGBX010008681.1:0-10352 GCA_034698745.1 Megaphyllum sjaelandicum
GAAACAATAATATTAGTGGCTCTTTAAAAACTGGGAAATTTTGTAAATTGTAACTTTTGGCTCTTCGGTCTCAAAAGTTTGCCGACCCCTGAACTAGTTCCATGGCCGTGTCGTGCTACGATGCAGAGAGGCGGCATTTCGTAGATTAGCATTATAGTGAAAAGATCCACCACAACGGCCTGTGTTCAGGGCCGTGCTTAGGGGTTTGGTGGCCCTGTGCGAAGTAAAAATTGGTGGCCCTTTTTTTTTTTTTGCTCAGCCTGTTATTTTTTTTGGCGAAATAATGGTGGCTCCCCCCTCGTGGTGGCCCTGTGCGACCGCACACTTCGCACACCCTTAAGTACGGCTCTGCTGTGTTAAGTGAGTAACTCACTTAAGTGAACTACGTTCTCCATAGTCCTTTTAACCTACACGGCGCTGCGAGCCCATGGCTAGGGAAAAGTGGGCGGGGTCGGCATCATACTGGTCTTTTCGTATACCGTGGGCACAAAGATGGTGGGCATGTACTACTTTCGCCTCATATACTGTACTGTGAATATACTGACCACCAGGTGACCAGATGGTGTCATAACCTAGAGAGCTCTCTATCATAACCGAATAAGGCAAATCTGAAAAGTAGTTTTGGTGCACCAGCTTGACCAGTGGACCCAGCCCAAGGAATAGAAAGGATCATCGCCGCAGCATAACTAATAACATGATCCTTTCCAAAATAAATACATGTACGGAATGTGCCAATGTTCTCAGACTTACCCACTTTTATTAAAACTATGGAAGAATATAGAAATTTACAACTGTCCAACATCGGCAGACACTGTTAGCCACAACTATAGCGGTTTGAAACTGAAATACTGAAGAGATTTATTTTCAAATGTACAGTGTAATTGGATCTTTACCCACACATTCTTCCTTCTTTTTTCCTCATTGAATTCTATCAAATCAAATTTTCCATGAACTTTACACATGAAGTGGTACATAAAATCACTAAATGACAAAAGCTAGCGCGTTATCTTGTATTAAAATAATTAATAACGGCGATAAATCATATCTGAAAATTAAAAACTGATAACGAATAATTCTAGTTTTCATATTTGGATTATAAAAAATGTTTGCTTTATTTTCATTTAAAATAATTTAAAGAGGCATAATTGACATGGTGAAAATCATCACACTTTTCCTTTGTACTGGTAATAATGGATGTAAGTTCCATGCAAGGAGTTAAATACCTGCCTTGCAGTATCGTTTAAGGAAGCTTGCAATGCTGCAATGGCATGTTCTTCACATAACTGCATAATTGAATATATTCCTTCCGTTAAATAATTCTAAAATAAAAGATAAAATCACATGTTAATTTGAAAATGTTTGTAAAATAAATTAATTTTTGGAATTAATGGAAATCGGAACTGAAATGTAAGGAATGCGACAATAAATCACCTTAACAGCTGGATATAATGTGACGCTGCTTGATTCCGTTACAAAATTTGCAATAATGTATGATGAAACTTTTGTAAAATCTAACGATGATACAGCAATCTGTGCTAAAAGCCTAATTTAACAATAAGTACAACAATATTATATAATAAATTTCGAAAATCTTTAAAAATCAATGAAAACAAGCAGCTGAATTAGATCATAATTTGGATTTCAAACTTAATTACCTTTCAATATTTTGTGCACACTGACAAATTAGCATAGCATCATCTTCAGGGGCGTCCTTTAGCAATTGTTGTTGGCCCTTCTGAATAACAGACTTCATGACATGTATTATTGTTAAGAAAAAAAAAATACCTTTTTATATTTAGAAAAGCAAAAAAATTGTTAAAGGATATCTTGGACAGTTGCAATGAATGGTGGCATCATATTTCGGAGAATGTTAATGCTTTTAATCAGCATGTTATTTAACAATAAGCAAATGGCATCAACGAATTTGCCATAAATCAAATAGTCGTCAATTTGAAGCAGGTGTACAAATGCACAACCTTGTAGGCAAAGTGTTAAACGACCAGCCGTCATCTAAAACAATTATAAATAACGCAGGTATTGTAATTGAGAAAAACACTAATTTATGAAATTAAAGATTAAATTACCTTTGTGTTTTTGATCAGATTAGCCTGTACTTCTATGATGAAAATTGCTAAGTCCCAAGAATGCTTATCTTGTTGCATGACTTGATACAATGCATGTTGACAGAGTATCATAAACTTTTTAAAAATAACAATTTGACAGAGAGAAATGTTTTAAAACCTGGATCACAAAACTTTCAAAAATCAGTTACCATTGTACATGTCATATTTTTCTTACTTTTTGGGAATGTTTCTCCAGAACAATTTTCCGTTCACAAGTCAATGAAATTGAAGCAAACTTGTTCCATACGTGCAGAACAAATTCCACTCTATCAACATTAGAATACTGCATTTGTTGTACATCCTAAAAGATAATAATGCTTTTTCAGGTTTGCAATTAATTTGGCTATGTAAACGTAAATTTATGCATAATCAGTATACTTACAAAGGCATTCAAAACAGTTTTTAAAAGCCAGTAGAATTCATTAATGTGGCTAAAACTAATTAGCTGTTCGAGAAATCCCATTGATAATGGTTGTTTCAGCAATAACAATGATTGCAAATAGAACTCCACCACTTTCCAAGTTTCTTGAAAAATATCATTGGAAATGTACTTCTTCAGGCTGTCACGATGTTTACAGAAATTGCACATTATTCGACAACAGATCTCAACATTCTTCAAGTCCTAGTTAGGAATTATCAATAAACACATACACCATTAATAAATTTCATGGTGCATCCTGCTGCAAATTCACTATGCTTTTGATGGTAAGCCATAAAAAGTAAAAATGTTCAAAGGTTCATTCTCTCCCCGATCACAAATTGACTAGGAAAATGAAACATACAATTTGCAAGAAGCTCGGCTATTCATAATAGTCTGAGACTATAATTAAAGGGACAATGGGATAAGGTATTAAGTAAAATAACATACATGTAATAATTAATATGGCAAACATTTGAACACATATCACAATGGATCTTATGCAGGGTTATGTATGGCACTACATCGCATTATTTTTTTCATCGAATCAACAAATAAATGAATGGGCCTAGACATTGCCTCTTGGTAATTTTCGCCAATGCAATGAATGAAATGTCACGTTGATCTATATGCATGCTGACAAAATCTGCATAAGGTCCATTGGTCCAATTTAGTACCACACTGAATTCGAGACTAAGTCGAGACAATATTACAAAAACAAAAAAACAAAAAAAACAACTAAGATATATACCTTTGAAAAACTGGAAATCTGTGAAACCATTTCTTTGACTTCAGGAATAAGTTTTTTCCAACGTTTAAAATTTTGAGAATGTTGTAATAATACTTCCTTGTCAGTATTCATTTGAAATTCTAAAAGAATGTTAAACCCTTCTAGAAGCGGAGTCATCATTGGCTGTCTTTCTGAATCATTCATGCTATTGTTAGCATTTATATGTGCAAAAGACCAATTAATCAAAGACTTTGATATTCTGCTTATATAATTCTGGCAAGAACTTTGCAATGACTTGTTGGAAGACCGTTGTAACTATAAGAATATAAAACACAAGATCCTTTTTTAAAAAAAATCATGAACTATTTGTGTAACGAACAAACATGGATAATCTATGCATACATCATGAAATAACTGCAACATAATCACTGCATACGAGATTATATGTTCCTTTCCATTGTAATCCGTAACTTGTTGCCAAGTAGGTAACAATTCCACCTAAACCGATAAAATATGTAAAAATATAAATTTTAACTGTTACCTCCTCTCTTTAAAAGCTTAAAAGAGTTAACTCACCTGTGCTAGAAATTTATCAAATTCATGGAAAACATTACTATTCCCCCTAACCAAGTTAAGCATAACATCCATAAATTGTCTGCCTATGTCTCGAAATTCATTCCGAATTTGAATGGAAATGGAAGCATCTTCCGATATCTGAAAGAATAACATTTCAACTATCAATTTTTAATGTCATCTTTTCTTCAAGATTTGCATGATGGTCAGGTTTAAAATCAACATACCTGAGTTTGAAAGGTGGTAAAGGGTCCAAAAATCCACAAAAATAAATCCTGTACCTGGATTAAATCGAAAAGCCAATTGCTGCGAAGACTGTCGACTAATGCAATCACAGTCTTCAAACACTGAATAATACACTCAACAAGGACAACATCACAATGTGTGCAATGCACAGCGGGGATAAGCAGAGTTAATATTCCAATGAGACAATGAATTTGATTGCCTGGGGCAAAAAATTCCACAGGAAGCTGATCTAGAAACTGAAAAAAATACAACATTTTCAATTAAAAATAAAAACATAGTTATGACGATTTTTTAAATTATTCTAAACATACCATCAACTGATGCATAAGTAGTTGCAATGGCAAGTGTTTTGCAGAAACATTCATATCCTCTTCATTTACAGATGATTGGAAGGCATTTGATAAAATATTTGCAGAATCTTTGATCATTGACCATAAGGGATTTAATCCATTTGCAGAAGTCATTGGTGTAGAATTTGCATACTGCAACCACATTTCAGGAGTAGAACTCATGATGTGAAATACTTCATAAATCTTTTTCCAAAGTACTTTTCCATTCTTTATTTTTCTGTATAATAAACAGAGTTTAACATTTTACCATCATGTAAGTGTAGATATCAACAGGTGGTCAACCAATGCACTTTTTAGATTTAAAAGTTATAGGAGAAAATCAGAACATAATTATTGTAATGCTATCTTATATAAATGAATAATTACTTGTATAACCATAACATTGTTTAATGAAATATGAATCACACTAGTATGTCTCTAGTGTGATCATCTCTAGATCACCTCTAAATCAACTTAATATCCTTCAATTGTGACCGAATCTATAGAGAATTAAATACCTGACAAATTCCTGGAGCTACAGACAAAGATGCTTAAAGTGTTGTCATTGAAATAGTCTAGCTGGTAAAGGTTTTTCAGGTCGGTTCAACAATTCTCATTATTTACACGTGCTTAGGACTACCGTATGATTGCCAAAACAACTACACACATGGATTTCACGGTAGTAATTTAGACAAATACACAAACAAATTGAAGAGGGGTAGTTTGGAAAGAACAGGGTTGTGGCCGCTATTTTATTTACTAACCATCCCAGAATTCGCATATAGGGATTGTGGGCTACCTAAAAACAATTAGGGTAGTTCACCTAGGATTCGATAGTGCATCTACTGAATACCTGGTTAAAATGTTTTACCATTTGGCTAACCCCTCGAGTACAGTCCATACTTTTTTTTCCAAAAAATTTAAAAATCATAGATAGTCCGCCCTCGCGTATAGTCCACATTTTGCCCTGTGCTAATTAAACATTTGTCAGTTATACCCCCAAAACATATTACCGGTATTGAATTATATCCGGCATTTCTAAGAAAGGGGAAACTCATCCCTGCTCTATTTCAACACCAGTCTAATGATTTTTGTACCAATTCACCGTAATATGGTGCCGGTATTTTGAGTTTGAACACAGATAGTCCACCCTCGTGTATAGTCCGCGGGGATCCGACACTGGTCAAAAAACCTTGTATAGTCCACGGACTATACTCAAGGGATTAGGGTACATTATTCTCAAAATTCGCTACAATAAATTTTGAAACTGTAACTATCTACTTTATCGCCGGAATAATTCCAGCTTATTATGTATATATGTAAACTGACCTTTGCTTTGAATCAATAATGGATGCTACTTCTTCAAATGAAGCAACTGTTAAGGCCGTCTGAATCTCTATCAACTCATTGATGGGTTGTGAGCTTGTAAGAGATCTTGTGATATAACTTTGATTGAAAACGTCCATGATGTCTTCCTTGAAAGTGCTAATCATAATTCTTGCAACGGTCATAATATCCCTGGATGACAAATATGGCACAACAATTGGGAGGTTTTCACAAAATAGTGCCCATAATGCTACTGGCAAATTTTCTTCATTTATGCTGGATATCTAAAAAACGGAATACAATAAATCAAAGTAACCAACACTACGAAGAATATCATAATAAAATATAATACTACTAAAAATCACTCATTATCAAATTTTTACTTAGTAAAACTAAGCAATGCTCTTTAGGACTAACCTTTTTATCCCACAGTGTATTTTCATCGCATGTCTTTAGAAGTGTCACAAAATAACCAGCAGCAGATGATATTGCTTTCCTAACTATTTCTGACTTTTTTATCGATAGCAGGGCTTTAATCTTTTGTGCAACTAACTTGGCCTTAATAAGCACACAAAAAAAATTGCAATGACATGAATTGTGACATTTGTAATGCTAAATTAGTGCTGGTGAATACTATAGAATCAACTGGTGGTAATGAAGCCCTTACAAACATAAACTGCAAAACAGGTTCCTCAGTCTCGACGCACACCTTATAAATGAGATGCCACTCGTTAGCACCAATGTAAAAATGCACAGATGTCAAGTCAGAAAAAGCATCAGTTAATGAAATGCAGTCATTCGTTTCCTCCTTCCATAGCTGAACATAGACTTTAATGTAGTTCAATAACTTCAGATGTGCTTCACCCCAGCTGTAAGCTAAATTTAGAGTATTCCGTAATAAAATGACATCCTAAATAATGAAAATTCACCATGAGAAACATCCTAGATGGTAAAACATTAACAGAATTCCTAATTCTATCTTGTAGTAATTATGAACTACATAGATGCTCAATCCCATACATACCTTTGCTTTCAAAGACTCAAGTAGCAAAGGCATTACACAACATTTGGATGTGCTTATGGAATAGGTAATAAAATCCTTCACCGTATGAGGAATATTTATAATATGTTCCACAAATTGCACATTAATCAAGAATGAACTCATTAACTCAAGCACAGGACATATGCAATGTCTAGCAACTTGGACGTCTCCTAAATAAATGAAACAAAAGCGAAATCATTATAAATTCAAAATGGATCATTTGAAAACTTTGATTTGCAAGCATACCTGATAAGTCACTCATTCTTGGAATATAATAATTGATAACATAGTTGGTAAAAGATTTCCATGAATGCAAAACTTGTCCAGAAGAAAGAGTAGCACATATTACATCAAACCTATTAATGACAGTGGCGTTAAAAATAGCTTCGCTAACCAAAAAGCAATAAAGACTAGTTGAAGGGAGTACTTTTCTAAAACACCAATAGGCAGATGAAATTGTTTGAATTGAATCGAACCAATCTTTATGCTTAAAGTATTGATAATTCTATCAATAAAATTTGTTGATTGCTGCAACTTGGCAAATGTTGTTATCACTTCACAGAAAAAGATTGACTGGGCTGGCTGAACATCGAAATCTAACTTGGATGACAAATAAAGAAAATATTATGTCAGCAAGCGATTAATGCACTTGCGCAACAATAACATGACTTAGAATCTTAGAATAAAGTAGAAAGAAATCTGCTAACCTGATCAAGAGATAGCCATGCCACATCACAAATAAGCTGGAAATTGGATGTAATAATTTTATTGTCTATGACAAGCATTGCATGAAGACACCTAAACCATGATTTACATCTGCAAAGGGTTTGAAATATAAATTTTTTAAATATTTATTAAAAATGACAAATTAAAAACTTTAAACGCACAATGCTAGATAATTTTGCAATGCCTTTCTTGAGTTTTCCGTAAAAGGAAATGCATCAAATCTTGAATCCATTCTGTTGGCTTGATACCAACAGCATCTGTACCTTGGTAGATATCAAGATGTTTACCAAATAAAATCAAGATGTCGGCTAATATTGAGAATCCAGATTCATTGTCAGAAAAGGATACCTGCAAATTGATTTGTACTAAATGAAAAACAGTTCAACAAGCCCTTAGAACAAAAGATGAAAATAAAATTTACCACAAAAAACTGATTGTTTTTAAAATAGTCCTTATCAGGATTTGTTGCTTTAATGCCAAGTAATCGCACAAGCAATGCGATAAAGTGGAATTTCTCATGACACTTTAAGTTTCTGCAAATGATGAAATACATGTTTAATGAAGGCTTATCTCTCAATTCAACCAGTTTAGAATTTTTAAGGTGCCTTACTTATATTGTGCTAGAAATTCTTCTAAAATGACTGGTAAGCATACAGCCATTTTGTTAGACAAACTGGAGTTATCTTTAAATTCCTCTTGAAGAATGGATAAAAAGCTCTTTAAGAACTGCGGGCAATCATCAGGAAAGGATTCAAGCAGTAATCCGTTCAGCATTTGTTTAAAGTGACGTTCTAAACTTCTGTAATGATATCCAAAAGATTTCGAGTCATATCAGAGTAAAATGTTAGCTTAAATCTAAGGAATATTTGAGAAAAGCAACAAAGTGAAATTCCACTAACTTGCTGAAAAGGAAGCTCCCAAGTGCTGTTTTAATTAAATCAATCTTTTTGTCATCATTGTTACCTTGAGAATGCTTGAGCAATAACTGAGCAACAGGTTTCAACAAATACTGAACACACATTCCAAAAATCTGTATTATACATATATAAAATTATTAACACTTAAATACTTTTACATTTAATTCATTTTTTTTATCAATGAAGAAAACTAACTATTTCTCGATCAGCCTGAAGTATCCTAGAAATATGGTTCTTCTCTAGCAGGATGTTCAAAATATCTAAGAGATCACTGGATATTGAATATTTATTTGCCTGAGATAAGGCAACTATAACTGCAGAAAGAAAGGAACTCTGAAATATAATATCAATGAATCAAATTTAGCCTTAAAGCGTATGTTTTTCGGAAATAAAACAAATGCGAGATACTCACAAAATCTTCAAAATTTAATAACTGTGTCTCCAACAATTTTTTGCTTTGAATTGCTATTTTGCTGCAGCATACAATTTGCGTTTGCATGTCTTCAGGTATATTTTGGAGTTGAGACAACCAATTTGCCATTAGCTGAAAATATAAATTGGTTACTTATCAGAATATTATCATTATTATTATCCGTTTCAGTCGTGTCCGACTATCGGAGACCCCATATATGTCAGCTTCCACCATTGAAAGTGATGGCCATGAAGTTTACCAGTGAAGATTTCACAGGGTAATTTGCCATTGCTTTCCCCAAGTCTTCCCATTTAACTGGGCTTTGGGGAATTTAAGGTTGGGGAAGAAACTAAACAAGAAGGAAGACAGAATGTAAAAGGAAGATGGCAATGGTCGATTTACATGATAGTAAATCAAATCCATGTGCTTTTTCAAAATTGGAAAATTTAACCATTCATTATCAAGAACAACTGCACAAAAAACATAATTTGTTATCTGTCAATACTACCAAAACAATGACCGTCAAATACGTTTATCATGTCGGGGAGTTTTAAATTTTTAAGGTTGGCCTAGTATGGTTTCATGCGTCAATAGCAGGGTGTTAGGACCTAATAAAAGCTGGGCTGGACAGACAGATTGAAAGGAAATCGACAATTTTCCGAAAAGCATAAGCCATTTTATTATGGATGGTCTAGCTAATAGTCCTTGAGTAGTGGTTTTCACCAACACCTTTGACTGTCAGTTATTTAAGACTGCAGATACATACTTGAAAGAATTTGCTGGGCAGATAACGTCTAATAACCATAAAATCTTGAAGAACAGTGTCCTGTTGTAGAACAGATTTCAGAAGACTATGGAACATCTTCCACTGACGAAGGGTAGTTTCTTCTACAGGGACTTTCCTATAAAGAAATTTACGAGTAACACGCTTGTGAGCATGGAACTGTATACACTTGATAAAATAAAATGTAAAGACTTCAACGTTTCTTACGTACCCTTGTAAACTCAAAGACTCTGCAATCCATTCCAGTAAAACACAGTTTATATTTTCCAACTGGGATATTTCTGTTACTTTCGTTAGCTTTTGACATAATTTTAATCTTCTTTTATATGGGTGAGCTTCATCACGAAGACGACCACGCAATGCTGTCAGCAGTAAAAAACAATAATTTAGAAGAAAAATGCACTCTAGTTAAGTAAAATCAGTACAGCAGTAGAACGGGCAGCATAAATCAAGCACATTTTCAAAGATTTAGGGATAATAATAGTAAAACATAACTTTTATTCCACTTCACTGACTTACCTCGTGCAAAAGTACCCTCCATTTCACCCATTTCACCACGTTTTTGCTGAAGACGAGCAGACGACAGTAGGTCACGTCCTATGGTCACGTGTATTTCGTGAAGAAAAGTTTACGGAGCCCGTTATAGGACACTAGCCGTTTGGCCCGGCTTTGCCCAGGCTGTACATTCGTTTTCTGCTAGGTCTACCAGGCGAATCTAAAAGTATG
>JAQGBX010008682.1:0-10351 GCA_034698745.1 Megaphyllum sjaelandicum
TAGCCGACTCAGGAATCGAACCTGAGTCTACCGAATGCAAGACGAGGATGCCAACCTCTAAGCCACCTTGCTCGGTGATGATTTAATGTCATAAATCCCAAATATGATCAAATATGATTTGATATCCATGTATTATCAAATATGTTGTAAATTCTATGTAAGCTAGATCAAATATGCCATGGTATCCAAGTATAATCAACTATGCCATGATATCCACAGTTGAATGCGGGGTCGCTACATATGTTCAACTGTGCCATGATATCTATGTATGATCAACTGAGCCATGATATGTCTTATCAACTATGCCATGATAGGCTATCTATGTCTGATCAACGATGACATGATATCTATGTCTGATCAACGATGACATGATATCTATGTCTGATTAACTATGACATGATATCTATGTCTGATCAACGACGACATGATATCTATGTCCGATCAACAATGACATGATATCTATGTCTGATTAACGATGACACGATATCCCTGTATGATCAACTATGCCATGATATCCCTGTATGATCAACTATACCATGATATCCCTGTATGACAAACTATATGCCATGATATCCATGTTTGATCAACATTGCCTTGATATCTACTTGTATGACTGATTAACCATGCCATGATATTTCTGTATGATCAAACATGCCATGATGTCCCTGTATGATCATCTATGTCATGCTTTTTATGCATAAATTCAACTATGCCATGGTATTCGTGTATGATCAACTACAGCTGTATATGCCATGATATCTCTGTCATCAACTACAGGGTATGTCATGTTTACATGAATGCCAAGATATACATGTATGATGAACTATGCCATTAATTCCATGTATGATCAATTATAGATTATGCCAAACATGATCAAATATTCTGTGATTATCAGCTAGGTATGATCAACTATATGCCACACTTGATCATACTCGTACATACATTTATATACTGTATATTTGAACATTGTTGTTGTTGTTGTTGTTGTTTGAAATTACTTATTTTTAAATTTTGATTTATTTCAGTCTCATCAGTTTTTCTTCTTACTTCCTCAAACATAAACCAAGAATTCTTATCGACAATGCCATTTCCGGACACACCACTTCCGGTGAGTCACTCGTAACATCCGGTTTGATCTCTCCTCTTCCTTTTCTCTCCCCATCCCCTCGTCTTACTTTGAAACTCCCTAGGTAGCGCTTTCTCCAATTTTCTTGTTTTATACTCAATGATTGCTTCAAGAATGAAGAGAAACGAATACGTTTAATAATTCACTAAATGCATGCTCAAGTAATTTACGAACTCGTCACGTAACTCGAGTTCTTTTGTTCACCCTCGATTCGTTCTGAAGTAAATCGTCCATGAAACGGTCATTGACCACTTGAGCGGAAACAGAAAGTGTGATTAAGACCCAAAATGGCCTCCAAATAAATTAAATATTCATTCGACGTCAGATGGCGCTGTCTTCGAGAATTCTTAATGACGATCAAACATATCGAAACTTAATTTGAAGAACATCAGACTTTAATTAGTTTTCCTCGATGACTTGGTCGCCATCTTGGTGCAATTAGGCCTTCTGAAACACACCTTAATTTGTACAGGGCGCACTTGCACTTGGCATTTTTATATATCCAATTTCATAGAATTCTAGATTTAAAATTTGTAATTATCTACAGGATGCGTGCCTTCATGATCAAATGTGAAATTAAGTCCAGATCAATAATACCATAACTATCATACATGAGGAAATATAGCGTAAATATTGTATATGATCAAATGTGACATAAATATGATGCATGATCAAATATGTCATTAATATCATATTTGATCAATTTTACTATAAATATCATGCATGATCAAATATCCAATAAGTACCATACGTGATCAAATACGCCATAAATATTATACGTGATCAAATATGCCATGAATATCACACACGATCAACTATGCCATCAATTCTATATATGATCAAATAGGCCTATGCCATTTACATGATCAGGTGACATGTATGTACAGTGAACAGTGTATGTTGTCTTTTTTGCAACTTTTACATTGCCAATGTACCTTTTAAAAGTGACCAGATAACGGATGAGTCACGTTACATCTTGCATTAACCCTTGGACATGATGATTCTGTGATTTTTTCGGTTGTGTGGTTGTTTACTATACATGTTTTACAGTCTACATGTACAAGTGCAGTGTACATGTTCATTATTTTAATGTAATTCAGGCATTTTTTGTATATAGTGACCACCTGTGTACAGTGACCATGCAACATAGCAATTTTTTTTGGTGGTCATCTTAACAGGTTTTAACTGTACGTGTATATTGATCAAACATTTGCAATAAAAAGAAACACCCTGTAATCAATTAGGACAGGAATGCTTATCCGAAAACATTGTATGACTTTCGTAAGTTGTTACGTTGCCAATGTACCTTAAAAAGTGACCAGATAACGGATGAGTCACGTTACATCTTGCTTGGAGCCTTGGACATTATGATTCTGTATTTTTTTTGTTTTTTTACTACGTGTATTACAGTCTACATGTATGAGTGTAGTGTACATGTTCAGTATTTTAATGTAATTCAGGCATTTTTGTATAGTGACCACCTGTGTACAGTGACCATGCAACATAGTTTTTTTTTGGTGGTCATCTTAACAGCTTTTAACTTTTCGTGTATTGATCAAACATTTGCAATAAAGAAACACCCTGTAATCAATTAGGATAGGAATGATTATCCGAAAACATTTTATGACTTTTGTAAGTTGTTACGTTGCCAGTGTACCATAAAAAGTGACCAGATAACTGATGAGTCACGTTACATGTTGCTTTGAGCTTTGGACATTATGATTCAGTATTTTTTTTTTATTTTTTTTTACTACGTGTATTACAGTCTACATGTTCATTATTTAAATGTAATTCAGGCATTTTTTGTATAGTGACCACATGTGTATGGTGACCATGCAACATAGCAATTTTTTTGGTGATCACTCTTAACACTGTACACTAAAATGTGGTCGACATAAACAGGTGGTCACCATTTTAAGGTGGTCACTTTTCCAGGTTTTACTGTACGAGTATTTTGTCCTATTCTAGAGTCCTCCTTTGGCACCAAAAGTGGTCGTCATAAACCGGTGGTCACCAATGAAAGGTGGTCACTTTTCCAGGTTTTACTGTACAAGTATTTTGTCCTACCCTAGAGTCCTCCTTTGGCACCAAAAGTGATGGACATAAACAGGTGGTCACCATTCAACACCATGCAACATAGCAATTTTTTTTGGTGGTCACTCTTAACAGGTTTTATACTGTACGTGATGCATTGATCAAACATGCGCTATAAAGAGAAACACCCTGTAATCAATTATAGGACAGAAATGATTATCCGAAAAAACATTTTTATGACCCTTGTAAGTTGTTATGACCTTATTAAAAAAATAAATTCCAATATCGATGTAATATGTACGTTAATCCTAAAGTGGAGCTGGAAGTTGATCAACTCAAAAAAGCCATCATTAAAACGGTTCCTCTTTGATGTTGGCCTTTCTCGTTAACGTCGCGCGAAGCATCTGATTGATTTTATGCTAATTTTTACTCCGACAGACGGAGCAACAGCTAGCCGTATTTTTAGTGATGCGTAATTATATTGCGAGTAATTACATTTTCAGTCTAGTTTTTTTTCTTATTTGGTGTGCGAAAATCCCCGATTAATAACAAAAATGGCGGATGTGTGGGGAAGTAGGTGTGTGTGTGTGTGTGTAGGGGGGTAAGGGGGGTGGGGGGTAAGGATGACTAAATTGATGCTGTAATGGTGCCATGGTATATCGTCCCAATTACACCCGTGTGTGTTGACTAATTAAGAAATGATGGTATCAGAATGCTAGGAGTAAATGGATGCTGCCATTAGGCCATGTTTTTGGATCATTGCATGGCGCTTCACCTAACAACCAATAAAAATTGAGCTTCCGTCTTAAATTTCAAATTATCTGGGCTTTCATCTAGGTCGTGTTTTATTATAGTCTTAGAGGAAAAAATTCCCTGCAATTTGATGTGTTTTTAAGCCTCTTGTCGAATTGGCTTCACTTTTTTAACATTGATGCTTATGTTGATTCAATAGGATTTTCGAACGAGTTTTGATGCTCAATTTTGGAAATACTTCTCCGAGCAATTGAGCTTCCGTCTTAAATTTCAAATTGTCTGGGCTTTCATCTAGGTCGTGTTTTATAGTCAATTCAATTCAATTTCAACTCAGTACCCTAGTATCAGTAAATAAATTAGAGGATTCTTAGAGGGAAAAAAATCCCCTGCAATTTGATGTGTTTTTAAGGCTGTTTTTGAATTGGCTTCACTTTTTTAACATGGATGCTTATGACGATTCAATGGGATTTTCGAACGAGTTTTGATGCTCGATTTTGGAAATGCTTCTCCGAGCAATTGAGCTTCCGTCTTAAATTTCAAATTATCTGGGCTTTCATCTAGGTCGTGTTTTATAGTCTTATAGGGAAAAAAATTCCCTGCAATTTGATGTGTTTTTAAGGCTGTTGTCGAATTGGATTCACTTTTTTAACATGGATGTTTATGGCGATTCAATGGGATTTTCAAACGAGTTTTGATGCTCGATTTTGGAAATGCTTCTCCGAGGCTTTGATGTCCTTTTAAGGCTGTTGTCGATTGGCTTCACTTTTTTAACATGGATGCTTATGGCGAGTCAATGGGATTTTCGAACGAGTTTTGATGCACGATTTTGGAAATGCTTCTTCGAGGCTTAGATTATTTGGTGGTGTTATTGGGTGTCCTTTTGCCTATGATCGAAACTTTACCTTAATCGAAGATGCTGACCAATGGTCAAAACAAACTTCGTATTAAGTTTACTGTTTAACTTAATAACCCTGATGTATTTACACAGATAGCACCAATTTACATAACTAAGTTTGTATAAAATGGACTGTGATTTATGGATGTCCCTCGTGTATTACTTAATCTTGCATTCCAGTCTGGTTGGCTGACCAGTTAGTAACTTATTATTTCTCGAATAGCTATGACAGAAACTTCGCCTTAATCGAAGATACTGACCAATGGTCAAGACATTAGACATACTTGAAAAGTTTACTGTTTACTTTAATAACCCTAATGTATTTACACAGAAAGCACCTACATGTACTTGTATTAACTTTACATAACTGAGTTTGGAAAAAATGGACAAGTTAACTGGACATTTAGGTTCAGATAACAAGTTAGTAATTTATTTCTCGAACAGCTATGACAGAAACTCCGCCTTAATCGAAGATACTGACCAATGGTCAAGACAAACTTGGTAAATTTACTGTTTACCTTAATAACCATAATGTATTGACACAGAAAGCACCAATTTACATAATTGAGTTTGGATAAAATAGATGTTGATTTATGGATGTCCTTTGGGTATCACTTAATCTTGCATTCCAGTCTGGTTGACTGGACATTTCGTCCAGTCTTGTTTGCTGGACATTTTGGTGCAGAGGACCCACCTATAATGTTATTTCCCAAATGGCAATGACCGAATATGTTTGTCTTAATCGAAGATACTGGCCAGTGGTCAAGTCAAACTGAATAACTATTTTTCCCCTTAAAATTCCTAGTAGTTACAAAAGTTCGCCAAAATTTGCATAATTGAGTTTGGATAAAATCAACATTGATATATGGATGTCCCTGGTGTATCTCTTATTCTTACATTCCAGTCTGTTTGGCTGGCCATTTGGGTGCAGACGACCATCCATAATTTTATTTCCCCGAATGGATGACCGAATCTGTCCGCCTTAATCGAAGATACTGACCAGTGGTCAAGCCAGGCTTAGTAGCTTTAAGGATGGTAATTCAATGCCTTTACATCGTGGATGGGAAATTCCCTCTGAGAGGGGAAATTCCCTGGAGAGGTAATGTCAACTCCAACTCTAACAAATGTGAAAATAATTTTCACCTAAAGGAAACTAGAGGCCATTCCCTGTCATAAATCTCAATTTCGTGAAAATTGAAAAGCTGGAAGGGATAAATATCAGTTGGAAGGATAAGAGGAAGTTCTGATTGATTTACGAGCCAATAAGACATCTCAACACCGGAAATGCATCAACAAGTAATGAAAATAAATATCTCAATGTCTGAAGGTCAATTTGTTTTTTGAAAACATGGTTTTCTTTAAAAATCTTTTTATCTGAGACACTCATCTTAACTCTCAACCACTTGTTAGTGGTAAAGATTAAATACCAAGAATGGTAAAAAATTTCCACAATCTGAAATATTTTTAAAAATGGAAAAAAGTTGAAAGAAGATAAGTATTAGAGGAAGTCTTGATTGATTTATGAGCCAGTAAGACATCTTAACACCAGTAGCACATCAACAATAATTGAAAATAATGCGTGTACATGTACATTATAAGTTAGTTCCTTTTACCTGTAATTGAAAATGTTGCTAAAGTAAAACCTGGAAAAGTCACCACCTGTTTATATTGACCACTTTTGAGTGTGTTATTTTTTCTTGTGTACATTACCTTTCATAACAAATTTCTGTATATTGACCAGTGACCACCTGTCTATTGTGTACAGTGACCAGTCAATTTTGCAATTTTTACATTACCAATGTACCTTAAAAAGTGACTAGATAACAGATGAGTCACGTTACATCTTGCTTTAACCCTTGGACATGATGATTCTTACTTCAAAAAAAAATTGAAGTCTTAAATTCTTCCGAGATGAGTTCCAGGAGAAATCATGACTTGCGGATGAAAATTGTCACGTTACAAGATGAAGACAATTCAATTTTATTGAAAAATCATTTTAAATTTTAAGTCTCTATTTTTCAATTACTGAAAAGCCAATTTGAAACTTAACAAAACAAATGGTAAATTTAAACTCAAAATGATGAATTCGTATATTCTTCCGAGTTCAGTTCCAGGAGAAATCAAGTACTTAAATAAACATGTTCTGAAACATTTCATAATTTCTTTTTTTTAATAGTTTAAAGTTCTATTAAAAAAAGTAATTGAAAAGTATGCATAAATAGGAAAACAACTACATGACCTGAAGTCAATTTTTCTGAATTATTCATTTTAGATTGGTTTTCATTAAAGTACAATATGTGCCACGAATGTTTTTTTAATCAGTAAAATAAAACCAACATTAATATTTCAAATATCCCTTTCATTAAAAAATGTATTTAGAAAGTTAAATTTCCATTATTAAGCTTTAAATAATGAACGCACAACTATAATAAGGATGTAATCCCTTATGCATATACATGACGAAACATTAGAATATTAAACCAATAGAATAGCAGAAAATCTGGTATGGGATTATCTTTGCTTATTTGATATTTTTTCCGATATTTTGTATAAATCTTTTTTTTTTTCAAATGAAAAATCCACATCTAATTCATTGTTTTCTATTTAAAAATGTACAGTAAAACCTGTTAATAGTGACAACCAACAAAATCACTATACAAAGAATTACTGAATTTAATTAAATAATGAACATGTACACTACACTTGTACATGTATACTGTTATACACGTAGTAAAAAACCACAAAACCAAGAAAGTACAGAATCATCATGTCCAAGAGTTAAAACAAGATGTAACGTGACTACATGTATAAGTGCAGTGTACATGTTCATTATTTTAAATTAATTCAGTCATTCTTTGTGGCCGGCGCCGATGGTCGAGTGGGTTACGCGCTTGCCTCCCGATCCTAACTAGCGGGGTTCGCTCCCCGGTCGAAGTCGGTGAGAATTTTGAGGATGTGCAAAATTCTGTAAGTGGCGGCTCTTTCGGATGAGAGTTTAAACCGAGGTCCCGTGCAGATCCCGTTTGATCTCTGCACGTTAAAGATCCCTCTTGTGGGGGTGGAAGTCCCTCCCCGTAGGCAAAATTCCCAGGTAGGTGACGCTGACACATCCCATGGCGTTGGTGTTTAGCCCTCGTGTGCAGAAATGGGCCAACGTTAAAAATCCACCAACCAACCAACAATGTGGACAGGGGAGGGAGGGCGGTATGACCAACTCGGGTGTCCATTTCATAAAAAAATGCCAAATAAAATCAGTTAAGTAAAAGGGACATTGAGCGCAACATCGCATTACAGTATAGGTGTCGATGTTTCATAAATTGTAAAAGTCGGTAACAGCTAGGGTACCTCCATTCCTGGAAAACCTGGAAAAGTCAGAACTTAAAAGCTAAGGGGCCATTTGAAAATTTTTTTATTTTTCTCGAGCATAAACTTGAAAACTTGTAAACGAGCATAAACTTGCATTTTCCACGTTTTCCCAGATTGTATCCAGATTGACCGGACACAATAGCGCGGACAGGGTATAGGTGGGAATCCAATTTGGGAATTGTGAAATCGCGTGTGCAAAAAATGCTTTAAAATGGTTTTAAAAACAGCGGTAATAATTACACTAGTAGTACTTTTTTTAAAATCAATTAGCATGTCGAATTTGCACACGTGAACGGTGAATGTTAAAAAGTTTAAACCCTAGTGTCCGTAAGGGGCCATTCAAAAAGGAAGCCCTCAAAATTTTCTCAAAATTAGATTCCTCCCTTCTCCCTCCCCCCATTGTGTTTAAACAGTTTCCGAGGAGAAATTTGCAAAATTTCAAACAGATTCTGAGGACAAATCGGTAAAATTCTCAACCTTTTCGGAGAATTTTACCGATTTGTCCTCAGAATCTGTTAGAAATTTTTCAAATTTCTCCTCGGAAACTTGAAAATTTTACGAATCTGTATTTGAAAACAGCTGAAAAAGTGGAAGATTTGCATGTACTCGGGAAAACGAGGAAAATGTTGTAATTTTGTCCTCAGGAAAATTTGAATTTTTTTGCAAATTTGTCCTCGAGAAAATGTTGAAAAATTTGTAAAGATGACCTCGGAAAAAGCTGAAAATCTGGCGATTTTTTGATCGAAAAAAATGAACATTTTGCAAATTTGTACCGAGAAAATTTGAAAGTTAGCGAATAGACCCTGAACTTAAAAGTTCAGGTTTTAAGCTTTTTCCGAGGTCATCTTGACTTTTCCACGTTTTCCAGGACCGAAGGTACCCCGTTTAGCCTACTAATTTTCGCAATTTATAACATCACCTAGGCGATATTGAGCTCAATGTCTATTTTGCTGCGGGAACTGATTTTATTTGGCATTTTTTTTTCCAAGTGGACGTCCGAGATGCCCCCACCCCCTCCCACATTGTGTCCGTGACTCAACCAACATTCCCTCCCTAACCCCTATACATGAGGACATCCTTTTGGAATGGCCTCTAAAGTAAATGTACGCACATGTATCGCGAGTTTTGCTTGTACAGCTGTACGGTACTCTCGCATGCGGGTTTGCTATAGCAACCGACAAAAATCGTTTTTCGTTAATTTTCCGGACTTCCTTGATGGAAAATGGCGGAACGACGAGGACATGCAGAATGCATGCTTCACTGCATACCACTACAGGACGTGACATTGTACATCATTGTCCAATGTTCAGTTACAAAAAAACCTATTGAACAAGATAACAAGTATCGCCTAATGTTTTATCAACGCCGATTATTCTTTCGAAAAATCGATATTTAGCCTCGATCCGAATTAATTGCACGACAAGCCGGATACGAGCGTTGTCGTCGCTTATGGTCAAAAAATGAAACAAATAAAACGCTTTTTGTGTCATTTATCGATAAAATATAAAATAATAATAAATGCGTTGCAAACACGTCATCTTCGGCATTCTCAATTATTCTCGATGAAGAACGTTCCCTTTAAAAATTGACTAGCAACATAATGTCGACGCTTAGGAAAAACGAAAAAAAAAAATCTGATACGTACGTACCTTTGGCGATCGCGTCCTCATTTGAATAAAAACCAATTCCCATTGGAATTACTTTTCGAAAGTCGGGTGATCGATATGTCACCGCCAAGAGCAGGATGCAAACGACCACAAACGCGATGATGTAATAACGTCTCGTGATGGTAACGCGAGCCATCAATGATATCGAGGAAGATGAGACAAATTTTCCACAAAGTTGTCCTAAAATAGACGAGTTACTAGCGCTGCTGGACGTGCCGGTGAATGCAGTCTGAACGCTTCGCACCGAAGCATCGTGGATGTCGAAATGAACCGCTAGAGAATAAATACCGGAATTGCCCTCTGGTGGCAAGCATTCGGAATGATGATAAGGGGGCGTCCATAAATTGCGTGAGACATTTTTGGTGATTTTGCGACTCCCCCTCCCCCCCTGGGTGGTTTGTGAGATTTGGCTCGACCCCCTCCCCCCACGTACTCTCACGTGAGATTTTTCAAAATGCGTATTTTTAGTGTAAATACGTTAATCTGTGCTTGATTGCGTTGGATTCATTT
>JAQGBX010008683.1:0-10350 GCA_034698745.1 Megaphyllum sjaelandicum
GCGGGTTAACCAAGGGTTAAATGGCGGGTTAACCCCTGGGTAAGGGTAACCTCTGTTGGTGCAACCGGCCCTTAGTAGAACACAGATGTGAAAAAGTGCCTTCACAAGATGCGTTATCTCGGAAACGATGTTGGGGATGGGACCCCAGTCCAAAAACGACATCCATTTACGTTACATGAACACGTACTCCTTTAACACACACTAGGGGAACTCAAAAATGTGCTGGGACACCAGCAGTTAATGTGGCAGTAGCTAGGTGGCAGCCAATAGGAATGCTCGTAGGTGCGTTTGCATTTAGGTCACACAAAACCCGGCATTCCTACTGGCTGCCACCTAGCTACTGCCACAACTGCTGGTATCCCAGCATATTTTTGAGTTCCCCTACTATCCACTTCTGTCACAAAAATGACACATTGGAAATGTAATTTTAATAAAATCTATTTAAAATGGAAGCATTTAATTTTAATCACGGAAATATATTTCTACTGAAATAAGAATCTTTATGCTTAGTAGGATGCATCGATTTGTATTATTTGTTCTGTTTGCGGAGCATTGAGTCCCATACCTTCTTCCTGCGCCTCCTTTTTAGCTTTTCGACAGCAACAAGAGTTTGGGCACCAAACCCCAACTTTGGGTACCACTGCTGTAGGCCTACACATGTCCACTGAAGGAGCTGTATGCCTCGGGGTATTTAAAAATGCAAAATGTGCTGATACGGCGTACATCTTTGAATTTTTATCGATTGGCATAACCCCTAATCGGCCTAGTTTTCAGCGGGGTATTGGCGCTGACACCAACCCACCCTCTTTTCGTTTTATTCATGAACTTTGAAGCGGCATGGTCGCTGAAATGCTGCGCATTCAGACGATAAAATCGAATCGTCGTCGAGCCGTGTTTTGATCCAAATCGCAATGGCCTTTGTCCTGTAACGTCCATCATTGAGCATCCCACGGATAAGGACGCAATTCAGATTCGCGATGAATATCGAGCAGATATAATGTGAAATGCCCTTGGCCAGTTTTGTTTTGGCATCGTGAAAGGAGGCCTCGATGTCCTCTGGTTGCGACTTGGCGACAGATCATTCAGATTGCTGCCAGTAATCAGCAAGCCCATATTTACGAATTGCTCAATAAAATTGAAAGTGCATTTAGGCCGACCCATTTAAACCCCAGTTAAAGGATAAGTTACAGTTCAGCGACCTCGGAAAACCCGACAAGTGCCCTTTCAAATGACGTTTTGCTCTGAACTTCGGAGTCGATGCAAGATAAGTTGGTCATAAAATTGACAATGAATAGTCCGATAGCAATATAGTCCAAATTAGCATTGATTAGTTCGACGTGATAGATGTTAGCTGGAAAATTGCTGTTTACTTTGTTCAATAGCTAGGTGTTTGCTATGGTCAGTGAACCTTCCCCTTTCTTAGCAATTGGGCTTTTTTTCCTCGACGGAAATAACGGTTTCTGAAGCAATTGAGCAGGGAATGAAAGCACTACCATCCATGGGCCATGAACATTTGCCTCCAGTCTTATCTGTAAGATGCAAAAAAAAAAAAGCAATTGTAAAAAAATACTTGTAAGAAAATTATCCTCTGCTCAATCCCAAATTAGTATTATGATATATAACTATATATATAGTTTTTTTTTAAAAAAAAATACGGGTTAATAGTTGACCGCGCACCGTCTCATGGCGCCGCAGATAACCAACTCTATACCCTCAAGATGCCATGGTTGTATAGAAGGAGGCCATATGGCGTATGTCGCAGCACACCGCCCCTGCTGACTGTTTGACCACCTGTTTCGTTTTCTTAACTTATAATTTTCTTAAACGGGCTTAAGTCCTTACATCCTCCATCTGTTGGTGTTAATCCGCCTCTTTTTTCCGTCTTCTCCTCGCGTTCGCTATGTCTTCATGCCTTGACAGACTCATGCCTTGTCCAGCTGTTGTTGTCATTTTCGTAGGGCTTTCGATAGCTTGCGAATGTTCGCAATATGGTGTTGAATTTTTTTGTTTGCGAATAACTAGCGTATATGGTGCTGATGAAGACTTCCAATTTTCATTGTATAATTTTCTATACTGGTCAGCTTGCATTGACGAGAACGAACGACATTTCATGAAACGTTATCTGCCACATGTTTTTGGCAGACAAATATTGACTCGGGATCATTTTACTAATTTAATCGTGTTAACCTTGTCATCAATTTTATTAATTAACTTGGCATCCATTGCATTATTAAATGCTTCATTCACTTAATTTTCAGTAAGTTAAAGGGTGCATGACTCATTAATCGGGGATTATAACATAACAGGTTTTCTAATCTAAATATTCAAAGTCGTGGACAACTTTTGGAGACTTCGAATGACGAACTTCTGGAGCAGTTGGACAAATTGTTTGAAGTGTTTTCATATACATGTAGCAGGTTTTATTTAACTGAAAAATTCGGCGCAATTCGAAAATCCCCGAAATAAAAGCACCATCAAGCCCCGCTGGCTGCTGCATGGAGGAGGATTGCTGTGGGCATGCACCATGGCAAAGGATGCTAGACAATGAGACGCTGATTTGGATTCTTCTCTCTGTTCAGTATTCACAGAAACGTGTTGCGCTGTAAATGCTCTGGTAACAAATTCGCTTTTCCATTACAGAAAAAAAAATGCATTAGTGATTCAAGGGTTGTCACGAAGAGAATCGCAAACTCTGGTGAGCTAAAGCGGCGTCCAAATGGCGGCCATCGATAACTCGAAACGTCCAAAAAGTTAGAACGCATGAACGATGGAAACGCTTAGGGTGCAGTCACGTTGAAGCTTATTCCAGTCGCTTGCCAACCAACTCGAGAAATGCCCGTGTCATAAAGTCAGCCAGTGTCGACCACTTAGTGGTATTGCAGACAGTAACTAATTACCACTAAGCGACACTGGTTCCATGGAAAGCGACTGCCGACTGGAATAAGCTTCAACGTGAATGTTCCCATACGTTACAGGCGCGGGGGTCGTCCATTTTTGAGACGGGCATCTCTCGAGTTATAAGACTTCCAGCATTAGTGGATGACTCCAAAAACCCTAAATATTATTTTCAAAGATGCAAATACTGTATCGGAATCATTTTTTACCAATGCATCTTCAGTATTCTGAGTTTCTCCCGCTCCTTCCTTTCCATGAAACTCAAACTTGATCCCTAATGAAATTGGCACGAAATTACCTTGTATATACGGTGTATGTGATAAATTAGACACGCCATCATCGCCGGAGTCGTATATCCAGAGGCAGGATTTCATTTTGATGGCTCATTTATTTCCTGTTTCGTGTTCATTTACGCCGTACTTGAAGAACCACGTGTCAAAAAATATATGCAAAGTTTATCGTCACTTAGATTTTTCTTTTTCTTCTAAACTCCATCCCCGTCGTTATACCAAAGCAAATTCTATCCCGTGCGTGCGTCGTTTATGGGCAGCCATCAAATCAAGTATTGGGGGATTAATAGCCCCATCATCGATAAAAGCAGTACGAGTGTCGCCAACTTAACTAGATTGTTAAAACTGCTCCGGAGAAGCACAAGTTTACCCGTATACGCCCGTTTGCACGATATAAAAGAAATAAAAAAAAATAAAACAAGGACGTTATTTATGCACAGCCCTCGGCTGTCGACTATGGCGCGCCTCAAAGGCATATTCCATCTTTGCATTTGTATAACCAGAAAAAAAAACACGGAATTTGAGATAACATTTTTATTGAGGAGATATAAGTTTTATTTTCCTCCGCACCAAAAAAGAGAGAAAAAAAAATAACGTGACAATATAGCTTTCATATTTGAGAATTTGGTTCGAATGCGTATACAATGGGAGGAAGAAAAGAAGCAAGGATTGCAGTGAAAAAGAACCATTGTTTACAGCGCCATCTCCTGTAGCGTTTCACACGGGTCTTTTCCTCTCGCTCAGTTTTATTGGGATTCGCTTAGTTGATTTTCGTATAATTTTCTCGCCTTTTTTGAATGTGACGGAAACCTCGCAACAATATTCTCTCTTTCTCCCATTCTTGTAACAGAAATGGCTTCCAGGCCCACGCAACCGTGTTCGAGCAATTGTTGAACCGTGTTCAACATCCGGCGTTAATTAATTGCACCTCCGCTAATAAGACAATTTCCCTATATGCTCATCGGAGATTTCTCGCTACTAAATCATTAATTATACGCAAACCCCACGCTCCAGCTCGCGGGATATGGAAGTTGTGCATGCATGGTGCACGCTTCCGAATGCTTTTTTGTATACTTTTGCAAAATCTTTATTTGGCCATTCATTCCATGCATGGACGTTTTAATTCGTATATTGAAGTCTTGGCTAGCTTGTCAGGGACAGAGACATTTTCGCACGGATGTGTGTGTCTCCAGCGACCTTTGTGTTCATATTGCCCCTTGCGTAACAGACGTATACAATACACGCTTGAAAAGACCGTATAAAATACGGTATATGTAGTAAAGCTTGATATAATAGCAGAGTGGAATTCAAACGAGCGTATATGAGTTAGTATAGGGCTCTAAAAACTAGACAATGGCTGAGCTCGTAAATTCACGGCTGTAAGTAGAATTTCCTTTAAAAATCTTGTCTGAAAAAAACACGATCGGAATTTTATTACACGTTCGATCGAAATGAAAGAAATTGCAATTCGGTGTGGTTTTGCAATTAATCAGTAACCTGCATGTAACGAGGATCTACCACTTGGAATAGTGGTCAATTTTTCAAATGAAATTACACGAAGGAAAAGTTTTCAAATGTTTCTTTTCCTAGCCTGGATATAAATCGATAACTGCCTCGGTGTTAAAATGCTACGAAAACTTTGAAAAAGAGTATCTTGTTTATACTTGTAGGACGCAACAGTTGTGGCGATAGGATATTGTTGTTGCAACGCAATTGTAATTTTGTTGTAAAAAATGTTTCAGAACATCTTGTATTTCTTTTTGAAATATGCATGGTTTGAAACTTTGCCGTCGACTTTTACAGATGAGCCTCTGATGAGTGTGCTTCAGGAACTTTCCAACCGTGAACATGGCAGTTGCCGTTTATTTACGTGCTGGGTCCCAGAATGGACATCTTCATAAACCAAGAAAGCTGTCATCTCCGCCACTTATGGTTGATTGCGGCGATGTGCATGATCTCGCGAAAAGCTAACGCCCACGTGACTGCGAATCTGCCTGGCCAGTTAACCGCCAAGCTTAATCCAGAGCATCTGTTCTTGTTCCGTTTTGCAGCGGCGTTTCCGCTTACTGCGAAGGTCAAACTGTTTCGGCCTTCCCTTTTAGATTGACCCTCGAGTGCGGAGGAGGCGAAAGACGCTTTCTTTAAAAGCTCTTCCATCTAGATTGGACAATTGAGTCTCGTTAAGTCCTTTTGCACATTTTTATTCCCCCCCTCTCTTTTGCTACTAGATATAATTTGTTAAAAAAACGAGGGAAAATTGGGGATATTTCCGACGCCATATTGCCCCTACTCCACCCCCTCGCATTCCCCCATCCTCTTTAATTCATCATCTCCTATGGCTTCACTTTCGCTTTTCTATCTCTTTGGACCCATGTGAATATAAAAATGCCTGGGATTGTGTTGAGAATAGTAATGGCGTCATTAGTGGGGGTTATTTGAAGGGGGAATGGGTCCGCCTTCACTGTCCCCCCCACCATCATACCAATTTGTGATGGAATTTGTTATTCGCAATGGCTATCACACCGTGGAGCTGTTTTATGGGGGGAAACTGAGGCTGGTTTTGAATTTAAATATTTAAAAAAAGTGGCCAATCGAGACACAAAACAAACCTTATTTTCAGTTGGTCGTTATATTCTTGGCCATTGGTCTTTTTTCCACCCTCCGAAACTGTGAAATGAGGATCCCAAGTGTTAGGCCCGAAGATTTTCATGGCTGGCGTGAGAGCTGCAGAATATTGAATAATGATTATCGCAAATACTAACCCGATATACATGTATAGATTCAGGCATCCATTTCTGGAAAATGGACTGGAAAATCGAAGAGCTTCAATATGGCCGCGTTGCTGTTTTAGTATCCTTGTTATGACTGTTAGGAAGTCTGAATGCAACATGGTTTTGATCACATAAAATATTACTGAGGAGTAACCAATATGACCGCCAATAATTCTCGTGGATTAGAAGATTCAGGGCGACACCCTCATTACTTCTGTTTCCCAGAAACTATTGCTGATTCCAAAACCTATACACATGTATACGTGGCAGTTAAACAGCCAATAAAATGCCCAAATACCACCACCATTATCCAGAAATTGCTTATTGGAATTTCTAGTTGAAAATCGGAATGTCTTATGATTGCGTTAAACCGGAAGTTGTCTATTCGTTTATTAAGTAAACGTGACCGACCTTCAGTCACCAAGCATCCCAAAATTATCGTCATTACCAAGAAATTATTGCTGTTGTTTAAAATTAATACTGGGTTTCTTCAAGGCCGCTTGACCGGATATTATTGCTAGTTTAATAGGAAAGCTGAAACCCTGATGTGCATGGCCATCAAGGGTTGCTAGTTTAACCCTGATGTGCATGGCCATCATTGTCCAGAATTTGTTGCCGATTGGAAACATCACGGTACTAGCAGCGTCTGCAAGCTATTAGTGTTGAGTCGTCCAGGAGTGAATGACCAAAAAAGAACCACTCTTACTATAGTGACTTGAGTGAATTGAATTACTCATTTCAGTGAACTGCCTTTCATTTAAATACATGTTCCCTCATTTCACCTGAACTTTCATGATGGACTAGCCCAATTTGGAGAAATTGGAGGAATAAGTTAATGTTCATTAAAACTAATTTAAAGGTATGGAATTTCAAGTTAACACGTTTCTATAGAGTGATAATTCTTTTCAGCCATTTTTACAGGGTTAAACACTTTTAGCTGTGCTTTTAGTGAAATAAGTGAACTGGGAGTGGGAACCAGTTCATTGAAGTGGTTCAATTTGGTGAGTGAACTGGAAGTCACTCACTCCCTCAAGAGAACGACTTTGCCCATCACTACAAGCTATAGTTTATTTAAAGAATTGAAGGTTATTTTAACCACATGATCAAGAAATTATGATAATTGTAGGGAACATGTTGGAAACAATATAGATAGGAGCATACAATAGCAGCAAATAAAGAGCAGTAACTTCCATGAGTGCGTTAAATTAGTTTTGGTATAACAAGCACGGTATCTTCAAACCTATATATTTGGACTTTTCTGCGCACTCTGTATAAAGCCCATCGCGCTAGAACATTTTTTAACCCTGTGAAATTGGCCCTTCAGATTTCTCCCTACACATCCTCTTTTTCGATAAGCCTCAGCCATTTAATTCCTTCGCTGAATTTCCGCTGCTTGTCTTAAGGAATCCCTGTTCAAACGCTTAATAAGCAGCTTCGCCTCTGTATGTTTTTATATGGCGGATTTTCTTAAATCCTCGTTGAAATCCCATCAAATGATGCTCCCGACTCAATTCCTTTTGATTATCATTATTATTCTCCCGCCAAATAAATCACAATTGCAGTTCCGGTTCCCATGACAACCCAAAACGCACGATTTTTCCCCTGCAGGGGGCGTCCCGCCCATTAAGCTAGCTCCCCAAGATAATCAAACGCATTCCTCAAATACGCTATGAAAACACCCCAGTGCATATTTTTGAATATATAAATTTTATGAGGGAATGAAATATTGAGTGAAATATGGTGTCATGAATAAAATAATAGCTGCGGTTCACGTTGTTGATGCATGTAGGATGAGGCTAAAGGTTCCGGATGCTCCTTGAAAAGAGGGACATCTACCAGCTCCTCATGGTCATCGTCTTGCATGTCCATGTCCATGTATAGTAGCGAATTTCTGCTGATAGGATCAGCCTGAGGAAATACAATTTGATAATTGCTTTGTTTTTACAAGGCACTGAAATCTTATCTCCTCAGGCTTTAAAGATAAAAGTAAATTTCCAATGTTGCAGTTGTACAGTACATGTTCATGTAGAAAGAGATTGAATTGCCACGAGGATGCTTTTGAACCGTACTCTGTAACCGATTTGTTATTAATAGCTAAGACGAAATATGAAGCGAAGGCTAACCTATAGTAAACCTACTGGGAGTTAGTTATTAATAAAAACGAGTTGGGCATCATGAGTTCAGTTGAGATTTTTTAGTCGTTTTGAAAATGTTGGTTTTCATATTTTTTTTTTGGGCGAATGCTTTGATGTTTCTTCCAAAATCGACTTTGGTATTCTGTTAGGGGAAATTCCTTGTTTTATCGAAAGCTGTCTTAGCAATGTTTTGGATAAATATACATTCTGGATATGTATTTTGCATTAAAAGTAGCAGTCATTAAATGCATGCCCAAATCCCTGAAAGCATCAGTAACTCAACAGTAGCTCCGTTTCTTCGAATTATCTCTTTTTTTTTTTTTCAAATTGAAGCGAGTTTTCAGGAAATAATAAAAAGACGTTCAAAGGCAATAACAATAAATACATGTACTGGCGCTGTGTATTTCATATCCTATTAATCTTTAAACATTAATATAAGGAGATATTTTGAAGTAATGATTGCAAGTATGATTTGAGCTGCATAGGCATTGGACATTTCCTTCTCGTTAGGGGCCATCCATAAAGGAGATCCGGGAAAGGGGGGAGGAGTATGTAAAAATTGGACACAGGCGGACGGGGGACAAGGGGTTTAAAGAAAGTGGACGTCCGGATGATTGATTGCATTGGTTTTATTTTCTTGCCAGTCAATTTATAGGCAAATACCTAATGGAGGACCATGCAGGACAAGCCGGGGCGGACAGGGTACGTGGAGAGGGAGTCTAAAAACCTGGAAAAATACAGGACGTCCTTTATGGATGATCCCTTAAAATTAAATTGAATTGCACTAACCCGCAGGATTTGATAACCCGTACATTCAAACCTTGTGATACTTATAACAAATCATGTTTTTTTGGGGAACATTTTTCCAACTCGGATCTTTCACTGATCCCTCCTATATAACACGGTCGGGTGAAAGATTTTGAAGATGATTGCTGGATGCGTAGAAAAAGTTCGGATTCGTAAGACTGAAGATAATATTCCTGTCTCAAGATGTTCCGATGTTTGTAGGGTTTTTGAAAGCGAACAATTGGCCGTATTGACGCGCAAATCTCGTCCAATACCCAGTGGGTCAATGAATGCTCGACGAGTGTGCATTTGAAAAAAGTATATGGATTTTTCGTAAAAAATGATTTTTCAAATCGCGCTTTTTCACATTGCGATCAATGCGCCTAGCTAGCTGTCCAGATAATAGATGCATCAGATATCCCACGCCATTCTAGCTTTTTCTGAAGTGTTATTACACGCTTCAACCTATTCCACATATCCATGGACGTGCATATTCTTCGATCTTTCCGAGAGCGTCCTGGTCGGCTAAAATCCAGTAACTTCGAGAGTCTTATTTTGCGGATAATGGTGTCTCGGATGGAGTCCGAAAGATAGAGAAAATCCTTCACGCTTTTCGAAAACCGTTGCCATTCTTGACATGTCCAGCAGATGCATGCATTCCATAGTCGGCGCACGCTTTTCCTCCGGCTTGTTCAGATGCTTTTAGGAATGCGCCCCATTAAGGCTTTAATTGAAAAGCAATCCATTGAAAACGTTGAAAGGTGTGCAAATCCGTCGAGATGCGAGAAATACTGCATTTAATTATACGACAAAACGTTTACAAGCTTTCGAGATGATAACGAATCAGATTCGCCCATTTTGGAGGATCTCATTTGTGACGGAATTCAGTGACCAAAGAAATGAAGGCCGAGATGAATGAGATTACAATAAATTAAACGTAACTTAGGGCCAGTTGCACCAACTGAGGTTAAGAAAAACCTATTGTGTAACTAGGTGAATTAACCCACCATTGTATTGCACAAGCACGGGTTAGGGAAAAAAATGAAGAGAAAGGTCAATCCAGCCAGTATATATAGACAGGATTAACCACTAGTTATTAGGAAAAACAACATAGCGGACACTACAGATGAATATGTTGAAGCTGGGGAATTGTGCATGTTATACCACCTGGTTACACAGACAGGGGAAAAAAGGATGCGAAATCTGTCAGCATTGGTCAAAGTTAGTTCCTTTTCTGTCCTCAATCACAGTATACGCAAATATAAGTAGGGTCACTCAATGTTAATTTTTTGTCTAAAAAAACCGCAGCGCCGCCATGTGTGAGAGGTGATTACTAAGCTGAAGCCTCACCCTTCCGCCTTGTAAACGAATCATAGGCAACGTGTCACTCGCCAGGGTTCTAAAGCACGCGGCCTTTGCGCGAGCTCATTAATTACCATAAACATGGAAGCCAATAAGATACAGGTGTTACCC
>JAQGBX010008684.1:0-10349 GCA_034698745.1 Megaphyllum sjaelandicum
GTCATATTCAGTTAATCCACATATGGACAATGTCATGCAGATATGGCCATACTTGGGATCATACAGCCATATACTGCGACATGTCCACCTGGTGAACTAGGCCTAAATGGTGGTGAATACGAAGATGTAATTTCAAAGAAGTGGCGCGAATCAAGTGGAAATTCGTATCATAGTAGTGAAACTCAGACAGATGCCTTCCGAATCGCACTTTGGTAGTCGCGAAGCCACTTGTGAAAAAACATTTATTTATAATACTGAAAATTTTTTAAAGTTTTAAACAAAAATTAACATACATAATTCAAAAAGCATTCCATTACATACTGTGGAACGTGACGTTTCATAGCATAGACCTACAATTATTATAGAAACTTTTCCATATTCACTATTTCAAAAATTATTTACGGGCAAAAACACAAATATTAAGCCTAAGCATAGTCTACTTCAGGTTTTGCATTTGGAATTTCCGGCATTTCTCGCAAGTTACGAGAATGCAGTAACCGCTTCTTTGGTCGTCATTTTGTTTCCATTACCAAGATGGCGGCTGCAGCAGCAGTAGTTTTTTTTCTCTAAAATCAGGACGTTATAAATTCATCTGCTTTCTTACAGTATAATAATATCATAGCAACGTTCCTTGTCGAGGAAAATTGCTTCTCAAATCCCAATCGTTGTTAAAGACAATTAACATTTTCAAATTTAAAATGAAAACCGTTTCCAGAGAACGCCTAAAGACTTCTCCTTAATTTCGTATCTTGTAGTTGGCTTTCAAAAATAGTCTGCAAATATCGACTAGTTCTAATCGTCACTGGAAGTGACGTCAGCGGTCCAAATCTAGGCGTAATTACATCGTTCGGTTGCCTCCTCTTGCTTCTAATAGCGTTCGTTCGCTTTTGTCTTTGAGAAAATGTAGTTTGCAACTATCGATTATTTCTCAATTTACCAGAAATGTGATGTCAACTTCCAATATAATGGCAATTACAACTTAAATTGCTTCTTACCAGATGCACGAGCATAGGTGAGTTTCCAACTCACCTTGACAGGCGAAGCACCCACACTACACGGCTCGAAAAACCCCATTATTGATGCCCAAACTTAAGTGTCGATTCCCGGACAATCACGTTAAGACATAATTATGTTTTTTCATGTTTGCTTTATAAAAGTTAAATAGTTTAATAGTTTATAAAAACATGTCTCGCGTCTTTTATAAAAAAACTTGCATAGTTTGAAAACAGATTTTTGGACGAATTTGTACTTTTCTTTTAAAAAGTTTTCAATTTATTTATAATAAATATATATTTCGTAATTAGGAAAAGGATGCATCCTTCCTTAAGTGATTTTTGAATAAATTGCTAATAAAAATATATGAAAATTGTGCAATTACGTTCTGTCATTACGTATAACAGACTCTCGAATATCCGGCGAGGTTATGAAATTCTATTCTCGGATAATCAAAACAAAGGTAATTACGCAAAATTCAAAATAGTTTAAAAATGTGACACTTCTTCAGAAGTATATTTAGAATAATGATATCACGTTTGCAAACATATTTTTGAAGAACATTGCACAATTCTTTTTTTTTAAGTTTTCTTTTCCATTCATGAAAAAAATATTTAGTAATTAAGAAAACTTCAACATCTTTTCTATACATGTAATGAGGTTTGGATAAATTACTAAATTACTTGAACTATAAAACTTAGTACCAATAAAGTAAAAATACCTTTCTATGATTTTCAGGTATTGTCTAGTTATTTTTGCAATAAACATGATTGCAATGTTATTCTCGTGGTGCTGTGTTCTAAATATCCCAAAGGATTATCTGGAATTTAAATAAACAATTTCTGCAATTGTTCAGTAATACGCGAGCAGGAAGTTTGTTTTCCTTGCTCAACATTTCGACGTCAATGACGCCTTCATCAGGAGATTCTCGTTGCTCAATCGATGCAGATCACATGTCCATGGCAGAGGTGTGTTTCATAAGCCATAAAACACGATAAATCTCGTGCAATAAACAAAACGCAATTGCTTGGTAAATCAATTTGATAGGCATATTAATATTAGAAAAACTATGAGCCTTAATTGTAAAACAATTGTTCACCTCTTGAATACCCCGACTCCTCGATTATGCAAAAACGTAAATTTCGTCATGTTTTCACTGATCTTTCATTTTTTAAAACTGAGAGCATCACGAAACCGATCATCTATCTACTCAAACTTTTATAATCAGCTTATGGTTAACTTTTCTGGCTTCAACGTCTTCAAACTAGTAAAGTTGATTCAAATTAAAATATAGGTCTGCATCCCGTCTTTTGCATATCCTCCCCGCAGTTGACTTTTATTGATTCGTTCTCATATCTGCAACATCCTGTCAATTTGACTTTCATATAGCCGATTACAGTTCAACCTCTTTTATGGTTATGCTGCAGACGTCGTTCATTTCTGCTTCAGAACGAATCGAAATGGTAGTTAATCATTCGCACATAAATTAAAATGATTGGCATGTTGACATTTTTGGAATTTGGAATTTACTTGAAATTTTTGGAATTTTGAATTTAGTTGAAATTTTTGAAATTTTGAATTTAGTTGAAATTTTTGAAATTTTGAATTCAGTTTAAATTCAGTTGGCTTTGGAAAAAGTTATGCCTGATTCAAAATATTTCTGCCTGTGGCAGGCTGCGTGCATGCGCACTTCGACATAGAATGTTTCAGCTCACCAGAACTGTCTGCTATCTTTTACAAAGATTTCACTGGAGAGCTTCGAAGCTAGCAGTGATTGCCCATGTCAAGGGGCACAGCTTATAGTCAAAGTTCATCCTATAGTTAAACGTTTTACCTTCGTATGTTTGCTTAAAGCAGAAACCTATCCATCCCATATGTCGGTTATTTCCAACACAGGTAGAAATGGATCATTCCCTATACAGGGGATTCCTTGCAAAAATTGAACTGACGTCTGCTAGTCCATTGCTGGACATGCAGTATCTGGAGCGCTTTTACTTCCTGATAATGAAATGCTGCCAAATGGGTACATGCATTCAGCAATCAGGTGATTTCCGCAGTATCTTGTGCAGACGAATTTCTGTTTTTATGCACAATATGCTCAGCGGAAACCATGCATGCATTACTTCGGAATTTTTTGCCGGAGCTAGGATTTTGGACTAAAGTCTCCTCATTGCTAGAGCGCCGCTATAATTTTCTGTTGCTGAAATTCTTCCCAGTGTGAACAAACATTCAGCGAGAAGCTGATTTCTGTAGCATCTTGTGCAGAGAAATGTTTGCTTTTCTGCACGTTCTGTCTATAAGTGGAAATCTGGCATTACTGCGCAATATTTTTCTCATTGCAAGAGCGCTTTTATTTTCTGTTACTGAAATTATTCCCAGTGTAAACATGCATTCAGCAAGCATCTTAAATTCTGCAGCCTCTGGTGCAGACGAACTTCTGTTTTCCTGCACATTATGCTCAGCGGAAACCAGGCATTACTACGGACTTTTTTGCCGGTGCTGGGATTTCGGACTATTGTTTCCTCTTTTCATGATCGCCAATATATTCGGCTACAGAAATTCTGCCTGCAGTGCGAACATGTATTTCGCAAACAACTGATTTCCTCGGCATCTTGTGCAGACGAATTTTTGCTTTTCTGTACATTATGTCCATCGGAAACCAGGCATTACTCCGGAATGTTTTTGCCGGTCTAAAGTTTCCTCCTTGCTGCAGTTTTTTCTTTTTAAAAGCAAACGTTTGTTCATTTCTGTCTGGCAGCCCGAAAATCACGCCTTCAGACAGCAGCGTTGAATCTGATATTGGTGTGCTCGACATATTCCGCCAACTCATGGCCAGTCTCGCCGTCTCATTGGCACTACGCCCGCGTTAACTTAATTTCCTGTCCATGAAAACAATATGCCGTTATGCCTTAAAAGCCTAGCCCTTTATTCCGTTTGATTGCCTTTTGAGGGACAATTGCTTTAGCATCGCCCTAAAACCATTTCTCCCTCTCTTCGGATAGCTTAAACCTCAACTTCCGTAATAGTGTATAAAACATCCCCATTGACATTCCGCGTGCATTCCGTGCCTGGGGACCCGCACTCAACACATCTCAATGTCTTTTTAACTCACGGGCTGCGGGGGGACAGCGCAACTTTCATTAGTCAAATGCAATACGAGAACGGAGATCTGACAGTAAAGCCTGTCCCCATTTTACTCAGCCAGTGCCATTGTCTCCAGATTTAGGAAAAGAACTGCCGTAGCCTGATACGGGTTCAGGGACCCTTATCCGAAATGCTCCGCACCTCGCGTGTCTCGGATTTTGGAATAATACACAGGTAGTGTAATTTCGTTAAGACGAACTCCAAGGGACGTCAAAATGCGTGGGCTTGAAACCGGAGTTCGAATTATCAGAAGTTAAAAGAAACATTGTTTCATCAATATGAACTAAATGTTAAAAAAATTCAATATGTTCTTACACTATGCAGAACATATTCAATTTAATTCAACTCAGTACCATACAGTCAGCAATTAAATGCCATATGGTAGGGGGGTCAAGTCCATTTTTAGGAGAAAGCTCCTACATCGTTTGCGACTTAAGTCATCATTGTTAAATTGAGCTCGAGTTAAATATGGTTTAGCTAACACTTTACAGAACATATGGTTTAACTAACACTTTACAGAACATATGTTCTTATACACTATGCAGGACACACATGTATGGTTTAGCTTAAATTTTACAAAACATATGTTCTTACATGGACTTTCGCTATGCAGAACATATAGCATTACGCAGTACGGAACATACTGTATGTTATTACTGTTTTTGACTATGCAGAACATATGCTTTTACATGTTTTTACATTATGCCGAATATATCATCTTACATAATGCAGAAGATATGGTCCTACGCTATGCAGAATATATGATTTTACACTATACAGAACGTATGCTTTTACATGTTTTAACATTATGCAGAAAATATCGTCTTGTATCTTGCAGAATATATGATCTTACACGATAACGAACATATGTTCTTACATTTTACTTCACCATAAAGAACATATGATCTTACACTGTAGACCTACGTAACATACTACATGTTCTTACATCATACAAAACATGCTCTTATAAGCTCTTACATTATGCAGAACATATCTCTTACATGTTCTTACACTATACAAAACATACTTGTATATTGTTGCACATTGCAAAGTATGTGTTTTTACACTACACATTATGTTTTATTGCAGAATTTATCGTACTGTATACATTGTATAGTTTACTTATAATCCACTATCGGTGATTGTTTATTGTTTCTTCCGCGACAATTTCTCAAAATGTTTTATATTCCTTTTTAAAGAATGTAGGGAAAGCATTGGAGATATAAAAAAAAGTTTCATATTTTTAAAAAGGTTTGAAATATTTAGAAAACCTTTAAAATTTTAAGAAAAACGTTCGAAATTTCGAAACATTTTCAAAGTTTTTGGATAAAAAAAAATTAAATTGACATGTTCGAATCTTTAGAATGAGACGATATAATTTTTACAAAAGCGCATGTTCCTGCCAAATCCTCATTGGTCGATTTTATCTCAATTACGACCAAAATGATTCGGAACATTTCCATCCGAAAGCCGAGCCATGTCCAGCTCACTTCATTTGGCCAACAGCCCAGGTGTTTAATCGAAGTAGGTAATTTTACTACGACAACATTGTCGAGCCCCCTCCAGTTATCCATGCATGAGCGACCCTCCCACGAGCGGCTATTGCATGGTCAATTGACCATGAAAAGGCAATGGCGGCATGAGAGAGGGTCGCTCATGCATGGATAACAGGAGGGATGCCCGACAATGCTGTCGTAGTAAAACGACTATCGTCGATTAAACACGTGGGATTTCGTCCAGATAAAGTATGCTGATCGGTATAACGATTGGCCTCTGGCAAACCCGAGTTACGGACACTTAAACATACGCATAATGCGCACTTTCGTTGTACGTCCACTCCTTTTTATGACCCCCAACGCACCGTATGGAAAATAGTCGATGAATCGAGTCCCTATCTTTTAAGAGCGATATGATTTTGATATCTGGTAATGTCCCTTCATTGCATATGCTACGTTAAAAATCCATAAACCAAAACTTTTACTGTATTAACCAGAACTATTATAATAACATTCAAGCGGAATATATACTGCATATTAAATTGTATTTGAGATGCATTAGTATATTTAAGATCATCGAGGGAAATTCATTCCCCAAATTTGCTAGATGATAGAGAGTCTTTTATTTATTTCATAAAATAATATACAGTAGAATCACATTTTATAGGACTAACTTTCAAGACTAACTTTCATGGAGGCTTTTTGAGAAAATGTCGCTATAATGAAACAATAAACAATCTTCGGCATATATGTTTTAGGTAAACCGAAACATAACTGTGTACTTCGAGAGATTGCAAAACAGAACATAATTGTAGTCGAAGTTAGTACATTTTTAATTTTCAAACATTTAGCCATTAATTATTATTGAAAGTTTTTTTTTCTGCCTTCTGATAATGCAAGCTAGGGTTTTAACGACTAATTTTGGACGCCCTTTGGACTTAATCCGTCACACCAAATAAAATTTATATCCGGAAATAAATTGCAAGAAATAAAGCAAACTACGGTTTTAAGGAATAATTGTGGACGTAAATTGCGAGAAATTGCGATAAAGTTAGTTCAACTGAAGCAATTTCATGTTGCTGCACACATTGAGCGATATAATTGCAGAATATATCCCTATAGTATATAACAGCACTGTTTCAAAGAAAATGGGGGGGTACAATTATTTGACAACACTGCTTATTCCATCATGACGCATGTCTTTCCTGATTGGCTATCCAACAGAAAGAAACTTTTCTGCATCACTGTAAAACTTATGACATCAGTTTCTTTCCAGAAATAAGCTGCTCAGAATAGGATCATTTTCTATTCTGAACATGTATCTGGAAATATATTTGTTAAAAAAAATTTCCCAACACACGGTGAAATTTACAAAAAATTACAACTAGTAACATTTAAAATGTTAATAACATAAACAATACATGTACATGTACTTGTTAATATAACTAAATTTCGTGTAGTTATGCCCAACCATATCAAGAATGACATCAATATTTGCATCATTGCGACGTACACAGTATATGACAACACTGTTTCAAAGGGTTTGGGGATACACTTATTTGACAGCATTGCTTATTCCATCCTATGACGAATGTCTTTCCTAATTAGCTATCCAACAGAAAGATGTGCATGGCTATAAAGCCTATTACATCAGTTTATTTCCAGAAATAAGTTGATTAGAATACGATTATTTTCTACACTGGGAATGTATCTGGTAAGATATTTGTAAAGACATTTTTTCCCGACACGCGGGAAAACATCAAGAAATTAAATATCTGGAAACAAGTATCGTGGTATACATTGCCTCGTGTTTGACGACCTAAACGTTGTCAATTTATTACAGCATTTTATTGTCAAATAGCCGTAAAGCCCGGCTTTTCCCGGGGAAGCTAAAAGAAATGAGAAACACTCACCTTGTGTTGGAAAGTAGTCCTAACACCGAAGCAAACAGCCGAAAAAGCCAAAAACATACGGAGCCCCCTAGCGGAAGAGTATTTTCTTTGTTTGTTATTTTCGTTTTGTACGCGTTTTGCGTCATCACGTCCAAAATAAAACAAAAAAGAAAATCTTCCGCTACGGGGCTCCGTACATACAAACATACATCTATTGTTTATATCATACAACGTATGATATCACTCAAACATGCATCATCGCGACTTGTGAACACGTGACAGTCCTTAAAATTGACTCATAAAAAGCTGATGCAGGGGCCACCCATTAATTCCTTGTTGAAACTACCTTATGTTTCCAGCATTCTTTCATTGAGGAAGTAAAGAAATATTGTTGTTTGACCTCTCATCATTAAAAAATCAGCCAGAAGTTACAGCGAAAGCGAATGCAGAGGCGTCGCATCACACTTACCGGAAGTCACCACCTCCTTGACACAAGCTATATCCTACGTTTCTAGCGTCACTAATATGGCGCATCTCTTTTTCTTCTTTTTTTTTGTTGCGGCAACATTAACTTGAGTTATTAAAACGACAGTCGCTAAAACGCAGCAGTGCTCCAAGTGTGGTTGATGTACTGTTGAGGAGTAGACAAATTTGCTCATGCTAATCTAACTTTGTTTTATGTCCCCTTTATTATGAGACAGCGAGGTTGCTGCTGCCGCACCTCCCATCTCCAAGTTGCAGCATTTTTCTACATTGTCATTCAATGAGCTTGCTTTTACGGTCTTGTGGGCTGCCAGCATGCTGCATCATGTTGTCACAGAAAATTGCTCCCTTAAGTATACCTCGCGCGGTTCCATTTATTTCTGCTGTAAATATAGAGCAGCTTACGTTCGCTGGCGATGACAACTTTTAAGCACTGCACAACGCCACGTGATTATGCCTTCAGCGCAAATCAACGCTGGAAAACACGACGATTACACTCTGTTGAAGCGTTGATGTGAGGAACATGCGGGGACATACCCTCATGCTCATCACTTTTTACAGACAGGCTTTATGAATGACCCTTTTATTTCGTATGCTCCTGTCTGATGTATCGCCTTTGGCGTGGTAACACATATGTGGAAAGTTATATTTGGAAATAAATTGCGAGAAATCGCTGGAATTTTTTTTTTTAACTGGAACAATTTTTTGCTGCTGCAAACATGGAGCGATGTTTACAGAATATATTCCTGCAGAATATGACAGCATTGTTTCAAAGGGTCTTGACAGCTCTGCTTATTCCATTCTACGACGTACGCACATGTATGTCATTCCTGACTGGCTATCCAAGGTGTATCCAACAGAAGCTGAATAACAGGATCAGTTTCTATTCTAGAAATATACTTGCCAAGAACATTTTCCTAAAGGCGGTCGCACACGTGGAAAGTTATAGCTGGAAATAAATTGCTGGAAAGTTATTTTAACTGAAACGCTTTTCTGCGCTGCTGCACACATGGAGCGATATTTTCAGAATATATTCCTATTACATATGACAGCAGTGTTTCAAAGGGAAATGGGGATAAACTAACTTGACAGAGCTGTTTATTACATTCTATGACGTATGCCTCTCCTGATTGGCTATCCAACAGATAGCCAATCAGGCTATTCTATTCTAGAAATATATTTGCGAAGGATATTTTCTTTAAAGGCCGTCACAACGTTCAAACTAAATGGCAAGAAATTATGTCTTAAGAATTCTAGACAAACGCCTAATTTGTTACCATAAACTACACGTGGAAATTTAAGAAAATGACGCAGTTTTTAGAATTGTGAATTGAAATAACGAAGTCGAGGTTACTCGCCAATTTACAGTACGCACTAACTACATAGTACAGTACCTAGGAAATCTGGGTTATCTCCTGATTGCCTACTTTGCGATAATACTGTATTCTAGCTTTTCTATAGTATTCTTTATTCTGATACAGTATACTGTACTACAAGTAGTATATGGATTACTGGTTAGCTTGGATCAATTTAAATAAATGGATATATTTTCAAACGGAAGGTATCCCCATCCAGCGAATCATGACTGAGAGGCACTATGACTACTCGCAGAGTGGCACACTGGTGAACATTGGCTTATTACGACGTCCTCTGTTTGTAAGGAGTAAAAGGTTATTAAAACCAACGACGTTTTTTTCACAGTATACATAATAGCAGTATGCTCACTCCGTGTCGGCTACTTTGATGTTCTTGTGGTCAAAACACTGCAGCGCCGCCCTGCTGTTCACTATTAGAAACTCGTCCTAAGCCACGCCCTTCGCTTACAAACTAATCATAGTCAACGTGACACTCGCCTGATATTGGGTAAAGAACCCATGCATAGGTGGCACACTAGCTATTTTCATTTGCTTAGTATACTGTATAACGTATCATTACGGTTATTTGGTTTCACGGATTGATATGGGGGTGGCTTCATTTTAATAATAATTAATGCCAGAATTCAGGTGGCGTGAGTTCCCTGCAGCGCCGACAGGCGGACCTGTTGTGAATTCCGATATGAAGCTACCACACGAACATCAAAGGGGTCGACACGGAGTGCCCATCCTGGGTTGTACTGTGATGCTGGTATTACGCATACTTTGACCTAAGTGTAAATCCAGAATGACAATGTGAGAAAAGAAACTGCTTCCAACTTCCGGTCAAAATCATTCGTTTCTTCTATCTGTGGGCCAGGATCGTTAAATGAAATCCTTTGCGGACATCGTGTTTTCTATTCTATTCTATTCTATTCATTACCCTGCAGTCAGTACATAGTACCATGTGGCAGGGGGGATCATCATAC
>JAQGBX010008685.1:0-10348 GCA_034698745.1 Megaphyllum sjaelandicum
TTGCTAATTTTCCTGACTTTTCTAGCAAAAAAGGCTATTTTTCCTGACTTTTCCTGACAATATTTTTCTTGCCTGACATTTCCTGACTTTGCAGAAACTGGCAACCCTGCACGAATATTAAAATACATTACATACTGTAAAAAAAACACACGTATAACATACAGAAAGGACGTCCGGCAAAGGGAGGATGGGGGCATGTGAAAATGGGACACATACGGACGGTGAGGAGGGGGGATGAGGTCAAGGAAAGTGAACGTCAACTTTCGCTTACTGTCTGTCATCAGTTTTATTTTCTTGCTAGTCAATTTATAGGCAAATTTGCAGATTTCTTCAGCTTATTCAATTTTATTTCATCTGTTTAAATTAATGCTAGAACAGAATTCCCCAGAAATTTCATATTCAACTTCCCTGACTTTAACCGGTTTTTATTAAAAATTTTCATTGACCAATGATAATGGCATAAATTGACGTATTTTTTCAAAAACTACACTGTAACACAGTAAAATATTTCAAAAAATGTATTAATCACAATTTAGAAAATTAACATATAAAAAAGTTTAAAAAAACATTTGCTTGAAATTTTTTTTTCAAAAGTTTGACCTAAAAAGTTGTACAAATTTGTCCTGGAAAAACGGGAATAATTTTGTAATTTTGTCCTCGGAAAACGTGGAAAATTTCGCAAATGTGTACTCCGAAAGTGTGGAAATTTTTTTTTGCAAATTTCTACTCGGAAAATGGGCCCTGAGCTAACCTTGTAGAAGTATTAATTTTGAATTGCCATAAATGCGCTGAATTTCCCTGACTTTTTAAAAATAAACCATCCTTCCCTGGCTTTTCCAGGTCTGGGGGAACACTGTATAATCTTCTGTAGGTCTGTGGTTCACTAATTGTATTACTATTTTTAATGTAAAAATTTATAAAGAACATATTACAAATTGCTTATGTAATCAACAAGCTGTTTTCAAAATTATACAGGACATGTGGGGGGAGGGGGTGGAGTTTACATAAACAGGACAAGGGAGGGGTAGGGGGGGAGTTAAAAACCTGGAAAAATACAAGACGTCCTTTATGGATGATCCCATGGAATGCATGGATCAAATGATGTTGAAACCATCTCATTGCAATCTTGACAGGGGTCTGAAATCTTACGAAATCAAAAATAAATAGATTATCTGAATACTGCAAAATCTGTTTGGTGCTGAGTGATTCCGCCCACCATCTATTGTCGTCATTGTCCCGATTAAACGACATGTGGTCCCATATAAGAAAGGCAAATTTTGGCTGTTTTACTCTTTTAAGTTTTGTCCCAAATAAACTACCCATGTAAATGCTTAAAATACTTGGTTATACATGTATTCCCACTGTAATGCAAGCATGTTCGATCCTTGAACTAATTCTGTTGTCCTTTTTCCTTTGAAAAGAATGCAAGTAGCCAGGAGAGAATGGTCAAGGGTGGAGAAGAAAAACATGCCATCAATAGGCAAATTAATCCACTATAGAAAACGTGATAAAATTATGACAGAAATGGCGTTACACCCTATATAGGCTACATTACAATTTTATAAGTGCATGAGTGTATACGTACATGCAATATTTTGATCAGCTGCAGTCATGCAATGACAGGTTTGAATTTGTAAAGCTTCTTCGATTTTAAAAAATTTGCATATTTAATAATTTTCTGAAAAACGAACGTATAAAAATTGAAATCTTTATAAGAAACGCCTTTCCAAACCAGTCAATCTACATGTACAGGTAGGCCTAGAGTAAAACCTGTTAACCGTGACCACCAAAAAAAAGCTATGTTGGTCACCGTACACAATAGACAGGTGGTCGGTCACTGGTCACTATACAGAGAATTTTTATGAAGGAAATGTACACTAGAAAAAACAAAACACTAAAAAGTGGTCAACATAAACAGGTGGTCACCATGCATTCAAAGGTGGTCACTTTTCCAGGTTTTACTGTACACATTGCAGTTTTGCAGCTTTTCATCCTAATACTGTTGAACATTCACGCAGTTTGTTTCCTGTGAAGTAAAGATAACTGAAAACTGAGCAATCATTATGCAAATGGAACAAGAGCCCATTATTAATTTTTGAATAACGCAGAAATTCACCATTTCTCGAATATGACCTTCGCGTAACTATACAGAGTAAAAATGAGCTTTAAACGGAGTGATAAACGAGCAACTTTACTAAAAAACCATTTAACATGGAGTGTTCTCAAACATACAAAACGGAAAAATATTGTCAGCAATCTAAAAAACGAGTAAATATCATCTACTTTCTAAGAATAGTTTCTTGTACAAATCAGGGTTATCCTTCAAAATCTAAAAACTGGCGATCTTGGAACATTCCACGATTTTTCGTGATAAACTTAGATTCTTGATAAACGAATGTTAGTTAAATACAATGTAGTATGGACTTTAAAAAAACGATTTATTGGATGAACTAATTATAAACTGTAGCAATTGACATATGGTAAATAGTTTCAACATTATTGCAGTTTGCAAAATTTTATTTTAAGCTCCGAATGAGGCCATGAACATGTTGTGCAATGTCCCAAATGATATTAACAAATTGCGCGATAATGCTCCACCCGAATTGGAATATCACGCGATTATGCAGAATATACAGTGTATATTCAGATTTATTTGGTAAAAAGTTATTTGGAAAAGCCATTCAGCCACTCTATATATCACAAATGATTGTAAATTTCTATTTTAATTGGTTAATGTTACTATAGGAACTCTTCATTTCTGTCAGCTTTTGATGCAAACTAAGCAGATTAGCCAAATGACCTCGACCGTAGACGACGTCTACAATTTCTATTGTTTTATTTTGTTCCCCAAGCAAGAAATAATAAAGCAATGGACTGTTTTTGGGAGTTGAACATGACAATACGATGGCCCCAGCAATATATCAATGCAAAGTGTGGACTTCTTTGCTGTAAAGATTCTTTTCCTAAAATTTTAATAATAGTCTGTGGACAAAATGGGCCCTAACCGCAACCTGACATAATCCTCCAAATTCAAATTGGGCTAGTCGGAAGGCTGGCTCTCCCTTCAAAACCATTTTCAGAAACAACCGCTTCAGAAAACGACGAGCGTCTTAAAGTTCTGCACGGTGCTTATCACATGCTCTCTGTCTACTAGTTCGAGGTCCTCAGCCGCCTTCTGGGGCTGGATCCCCATCGCTTCCGGGAGCAACAGGAAGGCGTCCCAGCCTGCGTTTCTCGCCGCTAGGTAGTCCAGGTGCACGTCGTCACCAATGTGGGCAGCTTCTCGGGCGCCACACTTGGCTTCTTGCAGTGCCAACTGAAAGATCTCGCGCTGCGGCTTGCAGCAGCCTACGTTGTAGGAAGCGAGTACGAAGTCGAAGAAGCTGTCCAATCCAGTGTTCTTGAGCACGGTGTGCAGTCTATCATCAAAGTTTGAAATCACGCCCAAGGTGACACTGCAGTCGCGCCTCAGATGAGACAGGACGTCTCTGGCACCCGCCCGGACATCCCAGCAGGCGCTGGTGTTGTAAATCCGGATGAGGTGGCCGGCAACCATGGTGAGTCGCGGGGCATCCAGCTGACAACCTGCTAACCGGAAGGTCTGGTCCACGAGGACCTGCCACCAGTCTGAAGAATTCCCGATGGCGCTATGTGCACCGAAGTTTGGGTGGCTGGCATTCAGTTCCTTCCAGGAGGCCTTGAAGGCTGCGGTTAGCTTGTCCGGATCGGCTCGGATACCGTACTCGCTGGCTATCTGGGCATACTGGTGGCCGGGTCTGGCCCGGAAGTTCAACAACGTGTTGGTGATATCGAAGGTGATCAGCTTGTAGCGGTTCAGCATCGTACCCTACAATTGTAGATCACGGTCCAGGGGCTGTGCCAGGGATGTGAGCAGATGAATTTGCAAACACTTTTTATGGTTAGAGCGAGATAGATGCCGATCCACGAATAAGTCTGGTTGAAGCAAGATAAACGATGACCTGGTTGTCTGCAAACACTAGCAGTTACTGTATTAATGAAGTCTGATGGGGCAAGATGAATGCTTACCCTGGTTGTGGTTGTCTGAGTTGGATGGATGAGAGCAGATGAAGTTACAAACACTTTTATTGTTAGGAAATAGATGCTGATCCACGAATGTCTTGTTGGAACAAGATGAACGATGACCTGGTTGTCTGCAAACACTAGCAGTCAATGTAGTAATGAAGTCTGATGGGGCAAGATGAATGCTTACCCTGGTTGTCTGCAAAGCCTGCCAGTTACTGCATGCATGAATTCTGATTTGTATGCGCTCACTTCTGGTTACTGCTTAAGGTCGAGGGATTAGTGCAGTAGTCCAGCTGGAGAGCATGCAGGTACCCTATAGCTGGAACACTTATCCTAGTTGTTGGCCAGCACTTATGGTGAGCGAATCTTCATCAATACCAACGCTCAGGACGCGGTGATATCACGTTCTTAAGGTCGCTGTCGGGCTGCTGTTTATCAATCAAGCCTCGCAGTGATAACAAACTGGAAAAAAGAGATTGATTAACCGATTGAAAACAGATCAAAGGTTGAGATTTCTAGTTCAAGGATTATTGCTCGATGGCTTTTGAAGGATTTTCAAGCTTATGGCTTCATGGACGAGTGGTTAGAATTTAGAAACCTAAATGGCTCTTCCTACGAACGAACTCCAGGAGGCCATGCCGATTCATAAATTCGTTTTGTTTGGATTTATTTTAAATTTAGCATCGCTCTGGACAGAAATCAAAATACAAACAAATGTGACAATAACTTGAGGCAGAGTTATTTTCATTTTTTTTTATTTTTTTTTGCAATATTTAGGAGATCGTAAAAATAACCATGTTTTAGTTTTATCGCGTTTTATTCGCAACAACAAAAGGTAAGCTGAGATTACGATTAAATCTAGCGATTATACAATAAGCGATCCCATTGTCTATAGTACATCGAGCTTTTACTTTTGGACAATCATATATGTGACGTCACAGAAATTAGTCATATGGATTGATGACCTCAAGATTTATTTTCTCCTTTGTAGTACGATCAACCATCTAAAGTTATTCATTTTTATGCAATTTTACATTCTCTTTCGTTTTAAAAAAAAGTTTTTCATTTTTAAAATAAAATGGAAAATTTTACAATTTTATAATGATGAATCACAATTGAAGTTGGGAATTAAATCTGGTAGCGATAATTCTTTCTTAAAACGAAAATTTATAGTACAGTTTTTAACATTACGGTTATGGGGTTGTAGACTACATGTATATATATGTCGCCTTAAAATACGTAGATTTATCAGCGTTAAGATACTTAGCTTTTCTCTACTCTGATATACATGTACAGGGTTATTACAAAAGAATCATCGGGTTTTACAAAGATATCTTTTGGTGAGTATTACAGATACAATAGTAAATGACACACAAAAAGAAAGGGGAAAAGTCCAAGTTTAAAATGGGAAATTTCAAACTTTGCTTTAAACGCCCATCAGGTAGCAGCACGAACTCAGTATCCAAAATGGCTACTTTGCAGCAGAAAGCTTTTGGAGTGCTCGAGTGCTCGAATAGCATTTATAGGGACACACTTCAGCCTGTATAGATGTGTCATGTGACGCGAGGATCTCACATTGAACATTTGTGATGGTATGATTTAAAACTTGGGCATTTTCACTTTCTCTTCATGTCTCATTTTCTCATGTCTCATCTGTTATACTTTCCAAAAATTTTTATTTCAAAACCCAATGATTCTTTTGTAATAACCCTGTACATGTAAACAAGTAGCAAACTGACAATTATTTTTCTTCAGGGTACGTCATTCGGACGTCCGTTCGTCAAAAACAAGTCGTAATTAGAAAGAAACCTATATGCACTGAACATCAATAAGTTACGTCAAATGCGCCAATTTTTGTTTTGGAAACCGTATTCTGCGATGCTAATCCAAAATACTTTTGGAAATTATCATTCCTAGAAGTCGCGAAAAGCAGTTTGTATCTGGTTGCGCAAATCTTCAGTTAATTGGGATATCTTTTGGGCATTGAATTTCACTCGACGTCAATTCAATGCGAAATGTCTTCAACTCGTTATTCATGTATTACGATATCAAAGTGCAGCCCCATAATTTCATCGATAACCGATTCAAATCCTTTAGAGACAACTTTTGAGAAATTTTCCAGAAAGCAAGTGAGTAGCCTATTGATACAGTTGAGCAGAAAACCTAGAAAGTGGTCGCGAACGCACTTCCTGATAAGACTCGGGATTTCCCCAATTTTTTTTTTTTTTTGCTCATCAATTTTTGGATTTCTTTGCTCCATTTCTAAATTCGTTAATTATTGGGTGAAAATTTATTGGCCCACACCAAAAACTAGACTCGAGCCTGTCTGGGAATGCACGAAACATGCATCTAGACCTGAAGTAAACTAAGCCATTCATTTTGAGGTTGCAAAATAATAGCGTTTCGAAATCATACGTTTTTGTAATAATATACTTTCCATTTTCCTTATTTAGGCAACGCCCAGTTTCGGCCAAGAGAAATGGCTATTTCGGAGTGGAAATATGTATTATTACGGACGCGTGTGTAATTATTTTTTGCATGGATGAAATTATAAGACCAGATAAAAGGCGACGCCAATAAAACCGTGCCCAATTTGAAAAAACTTTACAAGATTTTAATGCGTTTTGTTTTTTTAAACTGGGAAATTTAGAAAACTGAACTGGATTTGAACCGAGTGGTAGCTTGACCAAGTGCATATACCTGTATGTATAGCTAACATCCAGCTAAATTATTTGCCAGTTTTTATCGCAAAATATAGGCTATTCCTTGCTTCCTGCTGTGTCCTAATTGAACGTTTCCACAGAATTTCTTGAATTATTATTATCGCAGTTTTTTTTATAATTTCTTAAATTAAAATAACAACTTGTTCGACTCGATCATATTTTCTTGAATTAAGATTGCAACTTGCTTATACTTTCTCAAATTGCAATTAAAAGGACAACTTTTTCATGATTTTCTTAAATTTCAACCAAAATTCGTTCATATATATATTTTTGAATTATTATTATTATCATCACAGTTTTTATATTATCTTAAATTAAAATGGCAACTTAATTGAGTAATTAAAAAAAATATACACACACACACACACACATGTATACATATATATTAACGAATTGTATAGTTGTAATTTAAGAAAATTATGAACAAGTTATCGTTGTAATTGCAATTTAAGAAAATATAAGCAAGTTGCAATTGTAATTCGATCATGACAACTCTTTGAATTACATGTATTGCAATTAACTCGCTTATATTTTCTTAAATTGCAATTACAACGACTACTTGTTCATAATTTTCTTAAATTACAACTACAATTCGTTAATACATATGTGTATGTATATATATATATATATTTTCAATTATAATCAGTGAATGTAGTGAAGTACTCGTATAGTGCTGTTGCAGTATTTAGGAAATTAGGACCAAGGTGTAGTTCAGGCCTGCTAAGTTTTATTGTGAGGACTAAAAACTGCACTTTCTAAATTAAATAACATTTACATTCAGAAGTGTCGAGAAATCGATATTGGCGTTTAGAATATTTTGATAACTTCGTTGAGAGATTTGAAGAGTTGTTTATCGGCTTTCTAGAGTCCTAAAAGGCCATTCACGCTCGCAAACGACAACATTTCAAACCTCAATGAAACTTTTGATGTCTCGATAGTTCGAAGTTTCATTTACCAATAATAGAAATCCTATTTTTCGTCCCCTTTTTGAAACCCTATATCCCACTAAAGTCACAACCGAACTAAATTGTCCACGCACTGATTGTAGTTCGGATTTTTAAGTACGGTTTTACGAGAACCCCAAATGATTCGCACTTCACAATGCGGTTGATGTTTTGTGGGCAATAAACGAAACGGTGCGTTGAGTCGTTTCGCTGGATTCAAGAAACCAGATGGAAAAAGAAAATCAAAAGAAAAATTGGCGAAAACAGGGCGTTCGTTCCAAATGAATACTCGCAATTGGTGACAAAAAATATCCCAAAAAGTTCAATTTGCGTTAGGTCGCCTCCATTTGAACTGTTCGAGCGTAAGAATTACTCGGTGCCAGTGCGGAATTGGGCAAACTGGGTGTGATCCTAAATTCATCAACTTCCACGAAAAAGCACCACAACGCCCATTCTCAGATTTATCGCTGTGTGTTTTCTTTTTTTTTTTTTTAAAAAAACTTTTGGTGAGTTCACCATGCAGTTCACCAAAATGAGAGGAAATTGCGTACTCGGGAGATAAATTTTTCATGGGCATTAGAAGATCTGAAACTATACCCCCAAATATTTATTTTTGTTTTGTTTTTTTCTTATTGAAAACAAATGAAACGTCGAGCAACAACAATTGATTTCCAAATTGTACGAGCATATAAAAGGCAAAGGCTTTATAAGGTTGTACAATATTCCCTAACAAAATAATCCACATTAATAGTGATAACGAATTCAATGAGCATTGTTTTCATGACATCGTTTTTTAAGTCGGATAGGCTACACTGCAGTACAGTAGCCACCAAACCAAAACTAAAAACCACAAACCCCAAACTTTCAACGTGAACTAGTTTCTATAAAAAAATTAACACAAACTAATTTTGGAAAACCTAAGCGTAAACACTGCAACAAACAATGTTGACAGAACTCAGCAAACGACAGAGGATAGGCCTACAGACTTCAAAACACGATAGATACGATCGATATGCTGTCGTCTGCGGTATCATCGATATGTGCAGACGAAGCGTTGATAGCAGCGCCACCGCAAAAAGTTTGGCTATTTTCCTTTCATCTCACCGACACTCGACGGGAACGCCAAACTTGGTTTGCAAATTTGATTTTCTAGTTTTTATTTTTGCAAAAACAGTTTGCTACGCCTTTTTTTTCGTTGCCACAAACCAGAAAAGTTTCAAGTTTTTAGCTTTGGTTTGGTGATAGTGTTTACCCGACTTTAAGTTTACAAGACACTAACGCTTCAAACGCAATATGAATTTATTTTATACGTAGAGATGCATAATGACTGCGTTCCTATTCTACGTGACCAGAGATAAGTCGGACACCTGTCCACATTGGCCACTTGAGCTACAGGCAGGTTTTTTCAGTTGCTTTTCTGTCCGCAAGAGAAACTGTCACCGCGCAACAGTGACGCTACTTGTATATATGAAGCCTTTACTAGACACATTTATGATGCATTCTGAGAAACTGGACATTTTGCAACAAAATGACGGATGTGGATTCGAGTTAACCATGTTTTTTTTTTACATTTAGGGTACCCGCTTTAAGTTTCCAGCGCCATCTGTGGTGTATTCTGCACAACTGCCAGACACTGAGATTTCCATGGCAAAATGAGATTTTGAGGGGGTGCATTTCAACGATACTTCGAAGAATTCCCAAGCGCACTCAGTTTCACGATTGTTGCGACAAAAGTGCAAGCAATTTCCATACAGTCCAGCTTCCAGAGTTGCTTCAAAGGTTAAACGGTATGTTTCCCTATCTCACTGTTATTGGCAACGGACCAACTATACGTTGTTATTTTTAATTCAAAGCGTGATTCTGAAAATTTGATTCAGCGTTTCTGTAACAATTAAGCCCGCGAATCTGTAATGCATAGGATAAATTTAAGTTTTGTCGACAGCTAGGTCGCTAAATGGCGAACGATCTCATTGTCAGTCAGTCTGGTCACACTGCCTCTACGAACCAATATGGCCGACAAGGTCGGACAAGGAGACGTATACATGTACAGTGGAGTATGCCATGGCTTATGATGGCTACTGTCAGAACAGATAGCACGCATCTCCTTGGCACCCATCTTGCCAGGCCCTCTGAGAGGAATTATGTCTGGGGGTGCAATGTTTCTTAATACCTGGCCTTTTTCCTTTTCAATTTTGTTGCAAACATTGCCAAAATGTGTGAAAAAGGTTGACCATTAGGCAAATTAATACTGAACTCAGAAATGGTTTAAAATTTTACAGATTAATCTTGGGAAAATGTTGGATATTTTGTAAATATTGTAAATTTGCACTCGAATGGAGTTGAAAATTTGGAAATTTGTACTCGGAAAGAGTTGAAAATTTTGCAAATTTGCATGTACTCGGAAAGAGTTAAAATTTGTACAAATTTGTCCTTAGAAAAGGTTGAAAATTGTACAAATTTGTACTCTGAATAAGTGCAACATTTTGCCAACTTTTACATGGTAAGGGTTGAAAATTTTACAAATTAGAACTCAGAATGAGGGCAAAATTTTGAAAATTGTACAATTCAATTCAATTCAACTCAGTACCCTACAGTCAGCAACTAAATGCCATATGGTAGGGGGGTCAAGCCCATTTT
>JAQGBX010008686.1:0-10348 GCA_034698745.1 Megaphyllum sjaelandicum
TATAATGTGATAAAATACTTAGAAAACTTAATTGACTTGTTTCCTATTTTTTAAAAATTGGTTTTCTATTGTTTTGATTGGCAAACTCGATTCTCTGAAATTTTTGATTTTATAAAACACCCCTGGCATCAATTAGGTCATAAAATGGGGTTTTTACTGTATATGGAACATAATGAAATTGGCCCAATCTCATATATTTATAATATGTGAAATATTTATGTAAATTATATATAACCTAAATTATATTGTGTATTGCAAATATATATTATTATTACAATATACGATATTATATATGTTATATATTGTACATATATATTCCACATATTATAAATATATGAGATTGGGCCAATTTCATTATATGTTACATATATAGCAAATACCTTTAAAAAATATATTTTCCATATATAATTTTTACCATATGGGCTGCTTCACGAGTCTTCATCGTTGTTTAACCACGCCACGTGGTAGTCTTGTGAACTTAACTTTAGTATATTTTTTGTATTGTGAATCTTTTCTGTATATGTATATTATCTTGCCGACGTAAATTAAATATTAGTTTAAACCTTCATTTGATTGGACTTCAATACCTAAATTGGTGACCTAGATGTGATCAGCTGCACGTCCCTTTGTCAACTCCGACAAACTCAGGAGTGCCAGCATAATACTACCAACCAACGGATTTCTTGGTCTGCCACTGTGGATTCCTGCTCTGCTACGAGGATGCAAAAAGAAAAACCTGAAGATACAACATGACATATTCGAGCAACGACTTGCATGGTTTCAACTTATCACCTTTGGACCATCCTGGGGTAAAAACCAACGCCGAGAATTCCAGCAAAGTGACGCCACCGAAAACTACGGACACCCTTACCACCACGCTGGAAGGCCTACAAATCGGCCGACTCAGGTTCAGGGCCCCAGCCTTCTGGCCAGAAGATGTGGAGGGGTGGTTCCTTTGTTTGGAGTCGAGTTTCGCCATTGCAAAGATAACCCAGGATGTCACTAAGTACTACAACATGGTCAACATCCTAGACTCCAACGTGTTCAGAGAAGTCACGGATATAATTCGCACACCACCTGCCACCGGGAGATTCGCGGCTCTGAAAGAATGCTTAATCAACTGCTTTAAGGAGTCGGAATTCACCAGACTTAACGCGGTTATGTCTGGCACGGACATGGGCAATAGCAAGCCATTGGTGTTCCTTGACGCCATGCGCGCCAAGGCACATTCACTACAAATCTCCGATGCAGTACTGATAAACTTATGGCTGCAACGGCTACCATCTGCAATCCGCATGGGTTTGGCCCCGTTTTCCACACAGTGCTGCAACGCCCTGATGCCCCTCGCTGACCAACTGTTCGAGTCGGCGGCCCTCTCGCTGTGCCCAGTAAATGCGCCACACGCTACATCTGTGCCGTCAGCCCAAGATCAAACTGTGCCTACCCCGCCACCTGCGTCGGAACCGGCCTTTGTCAACCTTATGCGGATAATGTCCGCCTTCTCCTCGGAGCTCGCAGAGATTAAAGAAGAGCATTCCTGCAAACCTAGACGCCAATTGCGCACATGCCGGCCGCGCTCAAACTGAATATGCAGAGGCGTAACCCAGCAAACGGACGACCAGATGATCTGCTAATACCGCGCGACGTTTGGGAGCGCCGCGGAGCATTGTACGACACCCTGCGCTTTCAAGGACCAGGAAAACTAGCGTGGCCGCCACAGGAATTGGGCTCCTGTGGTCTGGCCAAGTCTAGTCGCCTCTTTATCATATATATGATGTCCAGCAGGTGTTTCCTAATCGACACCGGGGCGGACGTCTCCATCATCCCACCAACTGCGGCGGCGCATGGCTGCCCTGGGAACTGTTGGTATAGCAGAGGGGGCGCAGTGGGAGTTCTTCAGTAGCTGTTTAGCAAATAAAAACACAGCAGGCTATGCTTACAGTTATTCTAACCATTTATTCCTGTTGTTCATGTTGTTCAAGACAAGACACCATTCACTATGCATGAAAGAAAAGGTACACAAGCTTGCAGGACTCATGGTCAATCATAGTTGCTGGTCCAGCAACTGCAGCTTGAGTGGCATTAACAACAAAAAAACAAGATGGCACTCACAAAGAAAAACTTGCGAAAAAAGGGCTAACTACAGCGCCACCAATCCTAGCACTAACTAGGGTCAGGTGCACAACGAAAAAGCCACAAAAATATTACCATACAGTAGCACCATAAAGCAACAACCCTTACAAGGTAAAGAATGCACATAGGATCCTAACTACAAAGACCAAAAGGGCAAAAACAAAATACATAATACATGTTTTATAACTGATATACCGCAATCAAATATTTATACGAAACTAAAACAGGTGCAATTACTCTTGATGCTTCTCCAAAAAAGGGGCATGACAAGGAGCATCACATAGGGCACAAAACAGGGACTCCCGGCTCCAGGGCCACCATCGGAACATTTCAGATGGAGAGAGGCTCACCAAAGGAGAGGAGTACAAAGCATGTCCCCTTCATAAACAAAAAGGGTGTTTTACGTCTTGTAGCCATCTGTTTCGGCACGAGCCATGCTACCCTTCCGCGGCAAGGATAACAGGAACATTACACTTAGTGCCGCGGACAGGACGTCGATTCCGACATATGGCACAAGTGACGAGACACTAGGCCTCCAATTGCTGCGCGACTTCCGCTGAAATTTAATCGTCGCTGGTGCGACCGCCCTATTATCGGCGCGGACTTTCTCGACCACTTCAACCTGCTGGTCGACCTTCATGGCCGGTGCCTTCATGATGGCCTCACTCTTCTCTCCAGCCACGGATACATCACAAAAGTAAAATCTCCCGGTCTCCGGGTGGTCAATGGTGAACATTGCGCGTCGCAGCTTCTATTGGAGTTTGCAAACATCACCCGCACCCATTCGCCAGGGAAAGTCAAACACCTATTGTTCACCACATCGAAACAAACGGCCCCCCAATGTTTGCGCGGCTCCGTCGCCTCCCACCGGATTGCCTCCGCCTGGCGAAAGTGGAATTCGACGCGATGCTCGAGCAAGGAATATGCCTGCCATCCGACTGTTAACTGGTAGCATAGGGCGCCGTGGGAATTGTCAAGTTAGCTGTGCAATCAAAGAAAACACCAAGCTGCCAGTATTCATGACTAAATAAACATTTTAATCCTGGTTGTTCATATTAGGTTACTCACTAATTAATAATGCCAAGGAAACATTGAAGACACCATAAACTGTACAAGCATGTGGGATCTCTGGTCCCCGCATGCTGCTGCCCCAGCAGCATGAGCATAATGAATGAGTAAAAAACAAAGGCAAGATGGCGCCCGCAAAGAAAAATAAAAACAAAAGCCTAACACCCACTAGGGTCAGGTAGAAAACAAAAAAACGACCCTAGCGCCACCAATCCTAACTCTGACCTAAGCCCAGGTGCAAAAACAAAAAGGGGCACACAGCAGTACCACCAACTGGTGGGAGACAGCACCATAAAGCAAACACGGTAAACCTAACTAGGTAATTACACATACATTTGATTCTAACAGCCAAAACAAAGTAAAGCATCAGCATCACCAGAATAAAAGACAGCCTGGCAAATCAAAAGAACATATTAGAATCTATGCAATTAAAAACCGAATAATACTTGCAAAAGGCATGACAAGAAGGAATCAAAGGGTGCCCACCAAGAAAAACCAAAAGGGTAAAGCAAATTAATAACATGTTCAAAACAACCAAAAAGATGGGATCATGTAAGGCACCCTTAGGCGCTCTCTGCCCCCAGCCGTCACCCTATAATATAAATTAATCTTTTGGGCACGAGCTATGCTACCCTCAGACTGCGGATAACACCGACAGCCCCTGGGCAAGCCCGTTGCAAATGGTGCCCAAAAAGGACAGTAGCTGGCGTCCATGCGGTGATTACCAATGACTCAACGCTGCCACGGTACCCAACCGATATCTAGTCCCACATATCCATGACTGTGCTCAACAGCTGGCCGGCCGTACGGTTTTTAGCTTCATCGATTTAGTGTGGGTGTTTAATCAGATACCAGTCGCTCCGAGCAACGCTGCTCAGGCCTTCCAGCGGTTTATCGACAGTGTCCTCCGCGATTTCGACTTCTGCTATAAATACTTAGATGACATTCTGGTAGCATCGAAGTCTGCCGCGGAGCACGTTAAACACTTACGGCTGCTGTTCCAGCACCTGTGAGGATTTGGTATTGTGATCAACCTGGCGAAATGGGTTTTTGGCCAGTCTTCGGTTTCATTCTTAGGGTATACAGTTTCGTCTGAAGGACTTACCCCCCTCGCAATAAAGGTGGACGCTATAATCAACTTCTTGGAGCCAGCTACTATCCGCCAACTGCTACAGTTCCTGGGGATGCTAAACTTCTACCGCCAGTTCGTGCCCCACGCGGCCCACATGCAAGCGAGCCTCAACAACTTTCTCCACGGTAGCAAAAAGAATGACACTATGCCAGTGCCTTGGTCGATGGAGTCACGCAAGGATTTTGCCCGATGCAAGCAACAACTAGCGGCCGCAACTACACTGGCGCACCCACTGCCGAATGCCCCGCTGACTCTGATCGTCGACACGTCGGATGTGGCGATGGGCGCCGCGCTCAACCAGCTCGTGACAGGAAAGTGGCAACCGCTTGCATTCTTTTCGGCTAAGTTCACTGATACTTAGCGCTGCTACTCAACCTACGACAGGGAACTGCAAGTGGCCTATTCAGCGGTGAAGCACTTCCGGCAATGCTCGAGGCATGGGTGTTTGTTCTCTTTACGGACCACAAGCTGCTTACTTTTCCTTTCTGTAAAACCGGAGAATGTTCTTCGCTGCAGCAAACGCACCAACTGCAGTTTCTCAGACAGTTTATAAGCGACATTTAACACATCCCGGGGGAGGACAATGCCGTCGACGATGCTCTATCCAGGATTGCAACCGCAACAATGGCCCTAACATTGGACTATGCAGCCATCGCCGCCGCTCAACAGGATGACCTCAAACTCTGCGATTGGCAACTCAAGCCAACTATGACTACGACCCTGTGCCTACAATGCGTCGCGCTACAGGACCCGGTGCCCTGCCACCTGGTCTGTGACACTTCCACAGGCCATCTGCGCCCATGGGTACCAGCTCCGTCCCACAGACAGGTCTTTAACATGCTCCACGGCCTCACCCACCCTGGACGGAAGGCGTCAGCAAAACTCGTCGGTCTCAGTTCTGTGTGGCCGTCCCTGCGCAAGGATTGCACCACCTGGGCCCGGTCGTGTTTACCCTGCCAGCATTCCAAGTTGACCGACACATGCACAGCCCAGTCAACCCTATCCTCCAGCCCAACGCACACTTTGAGCACGGGCACATCGACCTGGTGGGGCCGCTCCCACCCAGCAATGGGTTTACTTACCTACTCACGTGCATCAATCGCTTTAAGTGTTGGCTGGAAGCCATTCCACTCGCTGACATCCAGGCTTCTACCGTGGCGGCCGCGTTCCTAGGCGGCTGGATTTCCCGGTTTAGAGTTCCTGCCCACATATCTATGGACCAAGGCAGACAGTTCGAGTCTAGTTTATTCGCCAGCCTCAACTCAACTTTAGGATGTTAGCGGATACGGACAACTCTGCACCACCCACCCATGGAACACTCGACGTCGGTTTTTGGTCAGCATGGGCAGTACAGCGTCGTAAGGCGGCAAGCCACCGGCGGCCCGACTTCGGTAAAGTGTCGGATGCCGACTAACGGTTTTCCCGATGCCGGGCCGCCGGTGGCTTGCCGCCCGAAAAACGACGGTCAGCGTCCGACGCTTTACCGCCGCCGGGCCGCCGGTGGCTTGTCATCCGAAAAATGATGGTCGGCGTCCGACGCTTTACCGCCGCCGGGCCGCCGGTGGCTTGCCGCTCGAAAAACGAAGGTCGGCGTCCGACGCTTTACCGCCACCGGGCCGCCGGTGGCTTGCCGCCCGAAAAACGCCGGTTGGCGTCCGACGCTTCACCGCCGCCTGGCCGCCGGTGGCTTGCCGCCCAAAAAACGCCGGTCGGCGTCCGACGCTTCACCGCCGCCGGGCCGCCAGTGGTTTGCCGCCCAAAAAACGTCGTGTTTTTCCGACGTCGGGCCGCCGAATTCATATTTCAATACAAGTACACGGTATTATACGTATAAGCTATCTATAGGTTTTATCGAAGTTTGGATAAAATCATACAAACATTTACCCTTTATTTCCCTCCCCCCTCTCGTACGTGAAGATGCATTTCCTGCATATTTTATCTGGAAATTTGCCGCGTCTAAAGTGTCAAGAATAGTCAGGGAAAAGTCAGGAATGAATAAATTATTTCTAAAGTCAGGGAATTTGTAAATATTTATGTAGTCACATTCCAAAATGAATAAATACTTCTACGTGGTTAGCTCAGATTCCCTTTGCATATTTTAAAAGTTTTCCTAGAACAAATTTGCTAAGTTTTTAATGTTTACCGACAATCACAAATTTAAAAATTTCCAAACTTTTTTAGCATAAATTTTCAAAAATTTTAATTAATTTGAATACAGGATCGTAACATTTTCCCCAAAGTGCAATTGTGAATTTTGAAATTTTCAAAATTTCCACGCATTTAAAAACACATCCACCATCTTAAGACACGTTCAACATTCAAGTCCGGATAGCTCAGTGGATAGCGTGATGTCTCCATGAACCGTAGGTTGCAGGATCGAAACCAGGGTAAGTTAAAAAAAATATGAATTGGCAAAATAATTTCTAATCAACTTTCCATGTACACTGTATTACAGCCTATGTATGTTGTTGGGAATTTGATAAGAATAATAAATTAATAATTAAAAAAAGTTTTTTTAATCAATTAAGTATAATTAATTATAGGCCTATTCATACAAATAGGCCTATCCCTTAGGGGCGGGCCAACGTCGGGCCGCAAGGGCGGGGGGACGTCCGCCCGCGCGACATTTCGACGTCGGGGGGACGATGATTTTTGACGTCCCCCCAACGTCGGGCCTAAGGGGCGGGCCGACGTCGGGCCATGGGGGTGGGGCGACGTCGGGCCGCATGGGCGGGGAAACGTCCGCCCGCGCGACATTTCGACGTCGGAGGGACGTTGATTTCCGACGTCCCCCTGACGTCGAATGGACGGCAAGCCACCAGAAGGCCAGCGTTGCACCGCCGGAATTTTGTTTCTTGGGCAGCCGCCAACGGCACCTCTTGGTCGGCGCACGTCGCCTGCCGACCTCATCTACGGAAGTCCGTCACTACTCCCTAGTGCTTGACCTCCAGCGGGTCATGAAGGCGATTCGCCCACCTCCGGCTAAACACCACGGCCGTCATCCGGTTTTCGTCGTGCGTGAACTCTCCACATGTACGCACGTTTTTTTGCGGGTCGACCGTTTGCGCCAAACATTGAAGCAGCCCTCCGAGGGCCCACTGGAGGTCGTCTCTCGGTCCCCCAAAAACTTTGTGCTGCGCCGAGGCAGCAAAGAGATCACCGTTAGCATCGACCGCGTGGTGCCAGCCCACACCTGGCCTACCGAGCCGGCAGCCACAACAAACACGCAGGCTCCGGCCATGCTTTCTCCCCTATGCTACCGGTGGCCCCTGCCTCGCCAGGTCACCCTACACTAACACCACCGGCGCTGCCACACGCAGTTTTCCAGGGACATACAGTGCCAGCACAGCCGAGAATGCAACCTCAGCAACCTGTTTGAGGCGTTCTTCGCATCCGGCCAGCCACGCCATCGCCCACATTGTCTGCGGATCCGTCATCACCACGCAACCTGAGCCGCGCCTGCTGGATCCACCACAGAACACTCTTCGCGTTCGTGTTTACAGCCGCTTATCAGCGGCCCAACTAGCTCAGGTCAAACGCGTGCCCAACCCGCTGTCACGCCACCGCCCCTAACGTCGTCTCTTCTGGCTATAGGCCGCCGCCAGCATCCACGCGCTGCGGACGTCCTACTCGCCTTCCCAGTCGTTATCGTTAACCACTGGGGGGGAGTATTGTGGCGTTATTATCTTAGCAGCCCTGCGCGTGCGCTGCACCGCAAGGCTCCGCCGCATTGCACGAGGACTATGCATCACCTGCAAAACGTTGCCCGTGCGTTCGTGCGATCTCCTAAATTCGATCTTCTAAATTCGGAAATAAAAATAACGCTGCCTGTGCGTTCGTTCTCCTTCTCACCTGAGACTTCCCCACATCTGGACGTGTCCTGCTTCACGCGTTTTCATCGTTGTTTAACCATGCCACGTGATAGTTTTGTAAACTTAACTTTAGTATAATTTTTGTACTGTAAATCTTTTCTGTATATATATATATATATATATATATATATATATATATATATATTTTTTTGCCGACGTAAATTAAATATTAGTTTAAACCTTCATTTGATTGGCCTTCAGTCCATGATTGCAAGAATGTAAGTTCATATTACGTTATAAAGAAGTAGATTTAACTCTGCATGAACTTTAATAAATGTGTTTTTTGGAAGCATAATCATTATTTTGACAAGTATATTTTTTTAATTCTAACAGAAAAAAGAAAATCTCAAGGCAATGTTGAATTGGTTAAAACAATTAATAAATTTGGTGGTTGGCCAATACTGCATGTTCCCGGAAGTTCTGAGGACCATACCAACCTCAAATTTGAAACGTTGGCAGGACAATTACGACGTTTGGGCTATTCACTGCTGCTTAGAATGAATGTGAACGTGGATAAACGTAACTCAAACAAGCACATTGTTGTTGTAAGTTAATTACAAGATTTTGCATGAAAAATAGGATGTGTCATCAGTGCCTTTTTATCCAAACACTTTCCAACCATAATGGAAAGGCGTAGCGTCTCTGATTAGAAGTCTATCTGTATATGCGAAGATACTTCCAAGCCCATTTCATTCTCAATTTGGATGCAAACATTACCAAATTTTTTAAATATTAATAGACATTTTTATTGTATAATACTGACACTTGAAAATTGTGAAGGTTAAGTGAAAAAAAATGTTAAAAACGTGTGTCAAAATTCACCAAACATTTTGCAACGTCGGCATAAAATTTTATTTTAATACTCTGTAAAATTGACAACATTGAAATTTCTCAAACTGTTTTAAATTTGTCTTTTAAAAATGTGGATTATGGTTAATTTATTTTTGATGACAGTTTTACTGATTTCTAATTTACTATCTCATAGATTGATAGCTTACCGTCTGAAGTCATACCGGATATTTCTAAAGATATATTCAATACTGTAAGAGCAATAGCTGCACACAGTACATTTATTAAAAACGTGGCTATACTTTTTGGGGCAACAAACGTGGAGATCATCAAAAAAGATATCAAAGACATTCTTGGAATTCAAGTCATGTTGAACAAGGTATGACAAACATTGATTTGCAATCTGAAACGTTTGGAAAAATGTGAAGAAATGTTGAAGAAATGTGTGAAGTTTGAAGGATTAAAGAATGTTCTACATGAGATTCACCAGCTGGTAAAAAAAAACTAAACTACACTTAGATTTATCTTATGGAAGTGTTTCATAATGACAGCGATAGAGTTGACACTGAAGCAGAAATCTCTCAGGCATAATATGATTTATTCTTTAAATAAATTCCCAAAATGACGAATAAAATACAAAAAAAACACGTAAGAAAAGTGTACCTATTAACGAATTAGGGAAATTGGGCAGCATATTAATATATTTCTAGTAAATAATATTAATGCAAATTAAGTGCAAATAATTTATCAAAAAGATTTCATAATAAGTAAAGCATTGATGTGTTTTTCTAGAAAAGGTTATATCGGAAACAAGTAAAAACAACATACAGTATATAGTTTTTTTTTCAATTTAAGAGACTATAAAACTTATTAAACATGCAATGTTAAAATTCAGGATATTTTTGCAGTGAAATAACTGTACGTTGATGTAAAAGTGGATTGATTCGAAAGCTAAATGGTAGTAATATTTTCTAAGTGTTGAATAGTTTACCTTAAATGGGAGTATATAAAATGTAAAAGTTACATACATAAAGTCATGCAAAATATTTATACAAATAACAGAAAACTACAACTATATTGTAAGCTACATTTTGCATGTTCATATACTGATATCTGTTAAACGTAATTCTGAAATCGAGGAATATACTATGAATTGAATATTATTCAAAATAATAGCACATTTTAAAATAGGCCATCATGTTTTTACAAGTATAGGCCTACGATATTTAAACTTTGAAGCAAATTTCACAATACTACTTAATATGAAGGTGATTTCAATTTGAGGGTCACCAACTCCCTCCATTCGACCCTGTCACATTCCAGGAATGCATACAAGCCTGTATGCATGGTGTGT
>JAQGBX010008687.1:0-10348 GCA_034698745.1 Megaphyllum sjaelandicum
CTTTACAGACTTATGCCTCACCTTGTAGCTACACCCGGTGTACACTTTTTGGGTGAGTCGAATTCGCCATTAGTTTATTCGTAGTTCAACTAATATTAAACAACTTAGAATAACATTTCTTCAAGTTCCCTTATTCAAATCATTTTGAAGCCTGTAACTGAGGTATTTCGAGTATTCTGAATGTCGACAAAATGTTTTCAGTTTAAAATTGAAATTTTTCACCAAAACGAGTTTTTATTTGTTAGTAGGCCTACTTTGTGATGTTGTTATCAATTTCATTGATTGATGTAATCGATAAACTTGTAATTTTTGAGAAATTAGCATTAATATCAAAAACATGTTTCAAATATTAGTGTAATTAATTGAAAGGGACAATAATTATTAAAAACATAGCTTGAACACTCACTCTTATTTAGGGGACAAAAAACAAGATTGGCATTCTGGAAAATGTCCATTTATTACAATGTTTGCTTAAACAAAGTAAAACAAAATGAAGAATATAATTTTTATTCATCAGGTGAAAACAATTATTAAATAAAAACTACTACCAGTGCAAACAAAACAAACCAAAGTAAAATAAATGTTCGAAATGGTGTCCCTGTCCTTCGATGCACTTATTAATTCGTTCGATAAAACATTGTTGCATGTCCTGAGCAGTTTTAGGAACTTCTTTTAGTAATTGTTTTTGCTATAATCATTTATAATCATTTATAGTTTCATAGATTACAGCAACAATTAAGGTAATGCCAAAAAATCTTTTAGACAAAACTAATTGAGTTTTAAGTGCAGATTCATAATCCGCTAAAAACAATGAGGGTCTTCATTCAAAATTACAAAGGGATCCCCATAGGGGGACTGGGGGAGCCCTTAATTGTTGCATAATTTAAAAGGCAAGTTGATATTATTAATCTTGTATTATGATAACTTTTACGATTTAATATTTATTTTAAAATATATTGGACAAATCATAATAAACAGAACACCGGGATATCGTCTGCTTTTTTAAAATGATATTTCTTGGTAGATAATCTTTCTTTATATAGTTTACTGTACGAATGGGTAAATTTAGTGACACAAACAAATATTAGTTGCAAGTTTTCTACATGAATTTTATGCGATTCTACTATGATTTCTACATGATTCTATATGAATGACAAACAAATATTAAGATTGTTTTTAACATTATGATCTAAATAAAAATGTAATTGTGATGAATAAGACTACCTATTAAGTCAACTTCTATGAAAACATCATGCTAAAATTGGCTTTTAAAAAAGGTAATAGAAAACACCATAGGTAGTTAATTCATCACAATTACGTTTTTATTTGAAGCATAAAATTAGAAAAGAATCTTAATACTTGAATGCATGACGAAATTTTCTCATTTGCGATCTACATTTATTAAGATAATTTACAAAGGCATATCATTTTATAAGAAGGAGAAGGGGCTGGATATTGAATTTTTAGTATAACAGTGTTTTTTTAGACTCATAAGCAAAAATAAAAAAGCAAAATAATCAATTTATAAATGGCAATTAAAAAATGTTAGTTATTAGTTGCTCGATATTAGTTTAACTACGTATAAACTAATAGTTATTTTTTCTGGCAACTATTTTTTTGTCAACTAACTAGTATTAGTTGCTCTTCCAACTACAATTAAAAAAGTTATAAAAATTAGTTGCGTAACAGCGAATAAAACTAATAAATGGTTAGATACATAGTCGCAAATGTAATTGACGAAAAAATTATTCAACTACTGCCAACTATGCTCCGAACAATGGCAAACCACGCATACTCCAGTGTATGCACAAATTGACACAGATAGGGGCAGCACGCAAAATTTTAATTTTTTTTTTTTTCAAAAATTCAGCCAAGGAAAAGGAGCTAATGGAAAATTTCATGCAATTTTTAAGTTTTTAAAAATGTCGCCTTGTTTTCCCATAGATTTCCCCCAGAAATTTCATTTTTAACTTCCCTGACTTTTAAGATTTAAAAAAAAAATCCATAAGCAATTACAATGTCAAAAATTACCAAATTTTGCAAAATCAACACAGAAAAATATTTTGCAAAATTTTATAGTAATGACATTTTTGTATTCGGAAAATGTAAAAAATTTGTACTCGGAAAACGCGGAAAATTTGCAAATTTGTCCTCGGAAAATGTGAACAGTTTTGTAAATTTGTGGTCGGAAAACGTGAAAGTTTTGAGATTTGTCCTCGGAAATGGTGGAAAATTTGGCAAATTTGTACGCGGAAAACGTGGAAAATTTTGCAAAATTTTACCTCGGAAAACGTGGAAAATTTTGGAAATTTCTACTCGGAAACGGTGAAAATTTTGCAAAATTGTTCTCGGAAAATAGGCACTGAGCTAACCAAGTAAAAACATTAATTTTGGATAGCAACAACATGAATACGTTAACTGACTTTTTCAAAATAAGCCGGTCTTTCCTGACTTTTCCAGACATTTCCAAGTTTCCTGACTTTTTCAGGGTTTTCAGGACTGGGATCAAACTGTCTCAGAATAATTGAAACTCAAGTAATCGAAGATATGTTTACCTAAATTTCTAGGGACAATAATGTCAAATGAACAAGACTGCCACTTAACAACATCAAACCACGCATGCTCCTTTGTATGTGTACATTTTTAATTTTCCCCAAAAATTTTCACAAATTTTAAGGCTAAATTTCAATACAAATTTCGAAACGATTTTAAGTTTCGAGTCTTCGTAAGTATTTTAAAGCTTGGCAGGTTTTTTTTTTATAAAATTTCACCACATTTTTAGAAAAAGGTCGCAGGTTTTGCAAAAAAACTTTAAAGTTTTTAGAGAAATTTTGCAGGTCTTCGGAAAATTCGCTGCTTTTTGAAAAATTTTAAAAGCTATATCAAAAATATTCCATTTCTAAATTTGGCGAAATTTTTTTAACAAAATTTCAAAAAATTCAGAATCACATTAACGATGATTTTTATAATTAAATTACGAAGAATTTTTAAGTAATTGCGCTCTAAAAAATTTCCTCATTTTTAAATTTTCCAAAAAAAATTTCTTAGAATTTTTTTCAAAAAACATTTTTTTTCAAAATTTTCACCTTGCTTTAACATATTTAAAATCACAATAACCATGTATTTTAAAGCAAATTTCGAAAAAAAAAACTCTTTAAGAAATATAGCTTTAAAAATTTTCTCATTCTTCAATTTTTCAAACAAAGTTATCCCTAACATTTTCTAGAAATTTCCATTTCAAATGTTTACCTTATTAACTCAAAACATTCGGGAATAAACTAAACTAAGATTTTTTTACCCAAACTTCCTTTTTCGAGACAAACTTCGCATCTCAAAACTGTTTCACATCATTAAAAATTTACCCAAAAATGTTCCAGAATTTCGCAGGAATTCTGATCTAAGTTTCCCCAGAATTCCATCCAACATCTCGTAAATTCTTTTCCCCGAGATCATAGCTAACTCGTACATAAAACGAAAGAAATAAAAAGCCCAGAAAGCCGCAAACTCAACTAAGCTAAAGTGAAAACAATCCGCACTGACCGCACCAGACTGACCACAACTGACCAATGAGATATGGCCTCGTTTTCCTCCAAATCCCAAACGCGCTAAGTAACATCTCTGTTTTCTCGGAAAATGCCAACAACAAAAATCCGATTACTGCGAAAAACACCATGCAGTCTAATTTGCTATTTCCACTGGCCGCTTGACCGCTGTCCACTCTGGGCCTCAGCAGCAGTAATCCTAGCTGAGAATTATTTCACGAACAAACGTTGGGTTATTAATAGCAATAACCCTCCGGCTATTCCCACGTGACATCCCTCCAGCCAGACTAACCACTGACCAACGTCCACTGGCCGTTATTAAACTTTAAATAAATAAAGGCCCCTCCTATGGAAAACATTAATTATAGATCCAGCATCATTACAGCCCGCCAGATTAAGAAATCACGTGAGAATGACCACCTTGACCATTGTCCAGCTCAGCTTCCGCCCCCTCCACCAACGGTCATTTCCGTTTCGAATTTGCTTTCTTATCTCGCTCTTGGCGATAGCATTTATTGCTGCTGACAAAAACATCACGTCCACCTCCTGTCCACTCCCCCTCTGACCATTGGGTCAGTTTCATCTACTGATGAGTTAGGTATACGGTCATAAGAAACCAATTAATTGTCCGGCAACACTGACCGGAAGAACGAGGTGTGCCGACTAAAGAACATGTATCAGGTTGCGAGTAAACATCTTCTTATCCTAACCCGTATAATTCGGAATAAACGTAGGTTCCAGATATCCCAACCAGCCTGAGTAGAAACTTTATTATCCTAACCCGCATAAACACCTAATGCATTGCTAATTAATTATCCTTACTATGATAAGCCTTAGTGCTATTTTGCTTCGAAGTTTATTATCCTATCCGCTATAAGCAATCCCTCTACTTTTAGTATCCTAACTCATATAGAATACAAATAGATTTTCATCCTTACAACACGTATTACCAGGTGGCAATTATACCTGTTAGGATTGGAAACTTGCCAGGGTTTATAAGATGGAAGCATATTTGCTAATGGTTGGGGTTTAGCAAATATGCTTCCATCCTATAAACCCTGGCAAGTTTCTAATCCTAACCAGTACAAACGCCGTCATTTCCCTAAAACTTTTTTATCTGATGGCGAATTTCACTTGTCCACTCGGTGTACACTCGGGCACCCGAGTGTACACTTGGGTACTCCGAGTGTACTCCAGGGTACTCCGGGAGTACCCAAGTGTACACTCGGATCACCCGAGTGTACACCGAGTGGACAAGTGAAATTCGCCATGAACTAGCATGAATAGGATCATTATCATCCTAACCCATATGCACTCCTAATTTACATCATTATTATCCAAACTATGATCCCAACCTATATAAGACTCATCTTACCATTAGGTAATCCCAACCAGTCATCATTCCATAATCCCAACTCGTATACGGCTGGTATCTTTGCTGTACTTTATCCTAACTCATAAAAGTCGGCCATCTTTTCTTCAAAAATCATCTTATTCGAACTTTACATCCAACCATGCAGTAAAACTTCCTTTACTTAATTCCAACTCATATAAAGCCATCATCTTTTCTTTGCAAATCATTTTTTCTTAATCCCAACCAGTCATATTTCCTTTACTTAATCCCAACCTGCATAAGGCTGCCATCTTTCCTGTATTTGATCCTAACTGATAGAAGGTCTCCAACTTTCCCACACAACTTTTTTTCATATTTATCCCAACTGGTCTAAGGCCGCCATCTTTTCTGCCTAATTCCTTCTTCTTTCTACATCCTAGCTCGTATAATGCCTCCATCTTTCTTTATCATAACTCGTATAAAGACGTCACCTTTCCCGTACAAATCGTTCCTGGACTTTATCTTGACCTTCATGAACCAGACCGCCATCTTTCCCGCAATAACCGACATCGTACGAATATCCTAACCCCGTATCCTGCCTCTTCCGCCGTAGGTTCACCCTGCTGAGCAAAGTGACCGTTGAGATGGGCGAATTTGAGCACATCGTGGAGCAACTGGCCGAGCTTCGCGAATCGGACACTCGAATCATCTTGCTCTATTCCACGGAAGAAGAGGCCAAAGTGATCATGAGGGCAGCGGCCGAACACGGCTTGACCAAAAAGGACTTCGTCTGGGTGGTCACTCAGTCCATCGTCGGACAGATGGGACACGAAGCCTTCTCTCTCACCCCGGGCATGCTGGGTGAGTACCCTAAACCCAAAAATTCAATTAGTGACTAATCCTAACCACTTAACTTATGAACTTATTGTACTCATGTCATTCAATTCAATTATTTTTTACAGCTTAATCCTAACTGCATTGCTTACACCTCAATCCTAACTACGTAACGTTTAATTCTAACCATGCATGTATAGTTAACATTTTATCCAAACCTCATAACTTTTTAATCCTAACCATGTAGTGTATAATTTTAGCTGCATAGCTAATATTCCTAGATCATAAAATCATATAACCATTTAACTGCCATAATCCTCACCATCATGCGCCGTAATCCAAACCACCTTGAGCCCTAATCCACACATCTGTACGCCCTTTTTCTAACTACCTTACCTGCCAATCAAAAGCCCCTTACACGTTTAATAATTCTAACGACGTTAACTTGCGTGTTAATCCCAACCACCTCACACCCCAATGTTAACCACCACGAACCCAAATACAAACCACCTCCTTCCTTAATCCTAAGTAAGTTGTACGTGTTATCTCTGACCACATCAATTGTGCATTAATCCCAACAACCTTACGTTCTAATGGCGAATTTCAATTACAATTCTAATAGTGAAATTCGCCATCATGCTAATCGCTTTAAGCTCATCCCAACCACCTCATGCTTTAATCCTAACCACTTTACATCTTAATCCCAACTACTTGTACATGTACGTAACTCACCCGTTAATAGAATCCTTTTCAGTTTTCAGCCGTTCAGTGTCGCCATCCGTTGGCCAAATGTTTTGCCCAGTTTCAAGGCTTGCATTTTTTGCCACTCGGTGGCGCAATGTCGTTTGTGCATGCTGAAAGTGTATTCGGTTTTCAGTGACGTCATCAATTTTGCCCAATTTCAAGTGTTGCCTTTTTCGTCAGTAGGGGCGCTGTGTCTCTGCGCATGCGCACTTAAAACTTAAAAGGACTCTATTCGAATCATATAACTTGAGCGTCAATCCCAACCACCTTACGGCCTATTCCTAACCACCTCGCGCCCTAATCCTAACCACTTCACGCCTTTATCCTGCACGCATAACTCGATCGCGTATTAGCCTACTTCGGAACTTTTAACTCGCGCGTCAATCCCAACCACCTCAAGCCTCAACCCCAACCGCCATACACCCTAATCCCCACCAACACACGCCTCAGCCCCAACCGCCATACACCCTAATCCCAACCACCTTACGTCTCGATCCTAACCACGTAGCTCACCCAAAATGCGAACGAAACTCCTTTCGAGAGGCGTTCAAACAATTCGGGAGACCCGATAAATCTGAAAATAAAGGCTCTATTGCATCCATAAATTCCGACTAAAATGCTTTCGGTAAATTAATTATTCACGTTGAACACTTTGAGGCATAACGTAAAAGCGTTGAATCCTAGCCACAAAGATCCACTTAAGACCCCCCTTTCCTCTTATGAAATAAAGCTACTAAAAATTTACTTCAAACGCTAAGATATTCGATCCGGCTCAATATCCAAAGCGAACCGGAACCGGATTTTTTTTTGTTTTTTGCATTATTCCAATCCAGTCTGGAAACGATTTCCAGTCACCGATAGTATGGAGATCGTTAAATTTAACGACAGCCGCACAGCTCTCTGTTCCGAGGTTTAATTAGCCGTTAATTTGGCATTAATTAAGGCTCTTAATCAAACTGAATTACTGAGCTAACATTAGGCCCCTTAAAAGAAAGAAGCTCGCCTGCAATGCTACGAAGCTAGCAGGGATTGCCCGCCTTCAAGGGGCAGCTCGAGTAAATTAAAAGCATTGATGGAGAGCTTGGCCTTGCAAAAGTTGGTCTCTACTTAAAACAAGATGCGCTTTACAGCAACATTTTTCTCACTCAATGTTCGTACGTTGAATACAAGACGCGTTTACCAAAAACTTGTTCATAATTCGAATCCTGGTGCCTATGAAATGTACGTTAGATACAAATGACCCTAACCTAAAGCCCTATTCACAATGCAAAGACTTAAGACTAAGGCGGTCATAAGCACCGTCTTGAAAACGTCACTGTCTTAGTCTCATGTTGCTGAGAGGTTCACAATGGCTTCTTCCACTAAGACATGTCGTAAAGCCATTTAGTAAAGCGTTGTATGAGTGCGGATACAAAACCCTCAGAATCCGCCATTAGTTCAAGTAGAAAACCCCCGAATGCCGTGTTTTGAAACCAGAACCAAGGATGAAATTAGAGCTCTTGACTGTTTTATTGCAGAAAGCTAGAACAAAAGTAGGATGTGGAAATGACGTAGCTAATTTTTATTTGCGCATGTGCCACGTTTGCCTTAGTCCTATGTCCTTGCATTGTGAATAGGACATTAAGAACAGGTTGCACCAACAGAGGTTAAGAATAACTTAGGGTTGATCTACTGTGAAAATCCAGGTTAATTACCCACCGTTGCACCGCACAAGCACGGGTTAGCCAAAAAATGAAGAGAAAGTTTAACCCAGCTAGTAGATAGGGTTAACCTGGGGTTATTAGGGAAAAATACTTGGCGGACACTACAGTAGAATCTGATGAAGCTAGAGAATTATGCATGCTACACCATCAGGTCACACAGACAGGGGAAAAAAGTACATGCAATCTGGCAACATTTGTCAAAGTTAAACATGAGCTCTGTAGCCATTGGGATATTTAATCGAGAATTAATTGGTGCAACACAAACATCTAACCCGAAGGTTAACCCGGAGTCAAATTTTAACCCTAGGCTAGTAAACCTTAGATTTTAACCTACGTTCGTTGGTGTAACCGGCCCTTAATACGTTTTTGGGTGAAGTTAAACTCGCTGTCATTGATCGAGTAAAATATGGGTAATAATTAATCATTCTTGGAATCATCATTTAACCAGGATCATTAGAGCAGCGAACCAACACCAAAGATTTATTCGACGCATTTGTTAAGGGCAATTTCCAATATTCAGCAAGTGTGACAGAGATACTTCACTCTTTAAACTGGGACTTATTAAGGATTGGACGAGAAATTTTAAGTCATCGGATTATTTAAACGCTTCAACCTTCCTCACAATTCGTATATTTTCGTACCTAATAATAAACTCTAGAAATAGCATATGGGCAACTTGATACGTTCGCTAGTTGAATACAGTTTGCCCAAACTTAACACGCACATACTTTGGAAAATTTGGTCATACAACTCGATATTTTATTACCCCATTTTGGATATTCAACTAACGTACATTTATACAATAAAACCTGTAAAAGTGACCACCTTTGAATGGTGACCACCTGTTTATGTTGACCACTTTTTAGTGTATTGGTTTTTTGAGTGTACATTTCCCGCATATAAATTTATGTATAGTGATCATCTGTCTATTGTGTACAGTGACCAGTGTATGTTGTCATTTATGCAATTTTTACATTGTCAATGTACCTTAAAAAGTGACAACTTCTCAGCTTCGCTACTCCTAAAGAGCTTCAAAAAGAGATTATTGATGAAATTACAAAGGAAGATGATACTTTTGGAATTTCTTATGGGGAAAGTGATAATTGTTAAGATGAAATGAAAACTTAGATGATTTCAGACCTGTATGTTTCGGAAATGTGCAGCAGGTTTAAAAAAAAATGTGCTGTTTAAAATTCTACAGAAATTTTGGATCATTGGATTTATTCAGAGAGAAAAAATACATGTAACTAAAAACATGATCATAAGATGCAAAAAGCATTTGGTAATTTAAAAAAATGTGTAATAAGGCAATACATATACTGCATGTAATGCACATGGACATGATAATTCTGTACTTTTTTGGTTTTGTGGTTTTTTACTATACATGTATTACAGTCTATACATGTTTAAGTACAGTGTACATGTTCATTATTTTAATTTAATTCAGGCATTCTTTGTACAGTGACCACCCGTGTACAGTAAACAACATAGCATTTTTTTTGGTGGTCACTCTTAACAGGTGTTACTGTACATGAATTGAGGGTTCGCCAACAATATCCAAAACGTTCGAAAGACAAAGATGGCTCGCGGGCTTATTTTTAACAACCGGAATTTTTCGGGCTGTTTTTTTTGCTAAAATGCTGAATTTTGCGAACATCAGGAAGCTGCAGGCGAAGGTGAACGATCTCTCTTTCGTCTTCCTCCCACGCTAATTTCAGTCTAAAAATTGAATTGCACAGGGACGAAAATTGAACGAGACGTCGAAGCTTCTCGGGTCGTAGGAAGAAAGAAAAACAAAATATAAAAAAAAAGGTAAATAAATAATAAGGTCTTTAAATTGGCCACCCGCGGCTCGCCTTTTCGAGCTACTAAGAGAGAAATTAAATTAAGGCCGCTCAACAAGTGGGAATTTCCTCGCTGCTACTTAAGTTGACTAAGGGGCCATTCAAAAAGGACGTTCTTAAAATTTTCCCAAAATTGGACCCCACCAAGCCCCTGTCCGCATTGTGTCCGATCGATCACGTCCCAAGTGAAAATTCCCATACTAACCCATACATGGGACGTATGGGACCCAATATGGGAATAAAAATTCCCAATGCGATTAGTAATGGGTTATAATGGGACCCATATTATTATGGGACTTTCTGTATGGGACATAACGGGACAAGTCCCATAACTAAATGGGACCCATA
>JAQGBX010008688.1:0-10347 GCA_034698745.1 Megaphyllum sjaelandicum
GCTCCCCTTCTTAAACTTTGCCTGGAACTCTCTTTTAAGGACATCTACATCCATTTAATACGATGGATGAGCTAGAGAAATTTAGCTGAATATTTAGGACTTTTTAGGACTTAGGACTTTTTTTTAGGACTTTTAGGACTTGTTTGCCACCCTGTTTTATGTGAGATGAAGTCCGACCCACCACATCAGCCAGGATCCAAGTGAAATATTTGGATAAAGCGTAAGTAGGTGCGCCAATGAACGATACGACCGGTCTCATAGGCAAACCTGGCTTATGCATCTTAGGCATGCCATAAAGTTTAGGAAGGACTCCCACCCTGCTGTTCAACTGGGTAAGCGTGGATTTGTTGATCCAACCATTCGCGTTCCAACGCTTAGCCAATTTATTGACTGCGGTCTCATTCTTTCTTAGCGGACACCGTTCCTTGCTCATGTCCTTGTAAGTCGTTTGGTCCTTAAGCTAAGAAGTAAGAACAAACTTCCTGAGGAAACAAAAAAGTTTTTAGCACTGGGCCCAAAATTTGCCTTCGCCAAGCATTCTCTGGCTTCGGCCATTCCTCTAGATTTGCCTAATCAACTTGTTAATAACGTCAATATTAAGATGCTTACAGGTTGGAGTGTGGAACAATTTAGAACTTTCCTCAAGAATTTGAAAGGTTCCATCATGTTTCTGAAAGCGGACAAGGCAAATCTTATAGTTGCAATGGAGAGAGATGAATACATCAGAAAGATGGAGGATTTGCTTAAGGACCAAACGACTTACAAGGACATGAGCAAGGAACGGTGTCCGCTAAGAAAGAATGAGACCGCAGTCAATGAATTGGCCAAGCGTTGGAACGCGAATGGTTGGATCAACAAATCCACGCTTACCTGGTTAAACAGCAGGGTGGGAGTGCTTCCTAAACTTTACGGCATGCCTAAGACGCGTAAGCCAGGTTTGCCTATGAGACCGGTCGTATCGTTCATTGGCGCACCTACTTACGCTTTATCCAAATATTTCGCTTGGATCCTGGCTGATGTGGTGGGTCGCACTTCAATTCTCACATAAAAAACGGCCAAGAATTTGCCGATTTGGTTAAGGGACGTAACATCGCGGACAGTGACGTACTCATATCGTATGACGTGACGGCACTGTACACGAACGTACCTATCGAAAAAGTTGAGACTGTTATTACTAAGCTTTGGGATAACATCGTAGGTCACGGGAAAATTGGGGACATGCCTAAGGATGAGTTCATGATTTGGCTACGCTTGTGCTTGAACAGCACTTGGTTTTCCTTTAATGGGAAGACCTATCAGCAGACTTTCGGCATGGCAATGGGCTCGCCCATATCCTCTGTCATCGCCAATTTGGTGATGGAGGATCTGGAAGCCTCCTGCAACGATGTTATCCAGTCCTCCGGTATGTGGATGACATCATTGCCATTGCGCAGGCTGTTAAGGTGTTAGAACTCCATGGTGCTCTACAGAGTTACCACCCACGCCTCCAATTTACGATGGAGGAAGAGCACGATCAATCCATACCTTTCCTGAATGTCAGAGTGAAACGGATAAATGGCGTGCTGTCCACTGAACTTTATAGGAAACCGACGAATTGTGGTAGGTATCTGCATTACTACTCTGACCATTCGATCGGCATAAAAAGGAATGTGGTCGAGGCGTTATCACAACAATCCTTTTCTCTGACTTCCGACCCTACCCGAAGAGGGGAGATAATTGAGGACACCTTGGAGATTTTGGGAAAGAACAACTACCCCCGTCCCTTTTGTAACCGAATTTTGCAGAGGATTTCCGAACCCAGATTACCAAATAACTTACCACCTGCACCAGAACATGAGAAGCCTGTATGGGTGGGAATCCCTTACGATGCAAGGTATTTCCAATCCATACAACGTCAGACCAAAATTGCGGAGTGAGGTTTGCTCCTAAGGGTAACCTCACTGTAGGGTCTTTGCTTCCTCCTAAGAAAGATCCTACCCCTGTTTTAGAGCGCAGTGGAGTGGTCTATAGGGCTTAATGCACCAAATGTGAGGGTGTATACATAGGACAGACTCGACAGAAGCTCAAAATGTGCATGGGACAGCACAGAAACAGCATCAGAACATTCAACATGAGGGAAAGTACAATGGCGGTTCACGTATGGCATAACAGAGACCATACTTTTGCATTGGTCGAGCCAGAAATCATAGCTAGACATAGAGGGAGGGGGGGGACTTAATATCAAGGAGAACTTTCATATACTTGCTGATCAGAACGCTTTGAATATGGCCAGAGATGTGGGAACTATTCCCTTCGCTTACGTCACGAGGCTAAGAAAGGATGGCATGCGCACTCCATTGTCACGTGGGACCAGGTGTGATGTTCCTATCCACCCCACGCCGACTGGCACTATTTCGAACACCATTCCCAGGACTCGACGCTTTACCGATGGGGTAAACAGAGGTAGTGGTGTTGTTGGTGGAAGTAGCGGTTTACCTGCTGGCAACTCTTGTTCTGCAGTGGGCAGGCGGACTCCTATGGTCACCCCAAGGAATCTCCGTTCGGTAGCTAGAGCTAGGGTGGGCACAGCTAACGATGTGATCGCTATTACTACCAGCAACAATATTCTCACCAATGTACGACGCAATCCTATAAGGGCGGTCAGAAAGGGTCGTTAAACTGGTTTTTTTTGGACTTCCATATTCAAAATTGTTTGCAGTTTTTTAGTTTTTTAGTTTTTAGTTCTTTGGCCTTTAATTTCAAAAATTTTGTAGATTTAATATTCGAAATTAGTCATTTAGATTTCGAAAAAAAAATTTTCTGTCTTCTTAATTTTGAAGTTCCCTAGTTTGATGATGGGTCTTCGTGATGTAAGTTGGTTTCTCCATGTGGATTTGTTATTGCATCTCGTTAGTTAGTCTAAATTCGAATTTTCTGGGTTAAATTTTCAGAAATTGTCTTTCAAAATTCTAAAATTTTTTTCTAGTATTTAAGTTTTTTAAGCATGATGTTGATGTATATTTTTTCGTGATGTTTAGTTGAAAAAGAAGGTTGTGCTCTAAGAGATTGTTTGAGTTTTCGTTTGGATGCTTAATTTATGCTGTTTTTCTGGGGTTTCCATTTGTGGATTTCCGTTTTCAGGTGCAATCTGCAAACAAACTTCAGTTGTTTCAGTTTGCACCTGTACCCAGTGGTTGGTTAGGCTCTCTTCTTCACTTTTAGATTTTAATCATTTAGATTTCAAAAATTGTTTTCTGTCCTCTAAATTCGATGTTCCCTAGTTTGTTGATGAGTTTATGATCTGTAAGTTGGTTTTTCTATGTGGATTTGTTATTGCATCTAATTTCGAAAATAGTCTTTCAAAATTCGAAATTTTCTAGTATTTAAGTTATGATTTTGATGTATTTTTCGTGATGTATGGTTGAAAAAGTAGGTTGTGCTCTAAGAGATGGTTTGAGTTTTCGTTTGGATGTTTATATTTTGCTGTTTTTCTGTGGTTTCCATTTGTGGATTTCCGATTTCAGGTGCAATCTGCAAACAAGCTTCAGTTTTTTTCAGTTTGCACCTGTACCCATTGATTAGGCTATCTTCTTCACTTTTTAATTGTATCATTGTTGCCCATGTATACAGAGAACATGCACGTGGTGTTTCTCTTTTTACCGAATTCTGTGTTGTTTGTGGCCTTTTTGGAGATGTGATCTTGAGTTTATACTTGCAATTGCTAGGGTAAGCGTTTTTTTGGTTGTTTGTGCATTGCTTAATTACTTGAAATTTATTACCATAATAGTTGTTTTCTCATTTAATGGCGTAGTCCCTGTTTTAATTTTCAACTTGAAATTTTTTTGCATTGTAACTTTAATTTAACGAAATTTTGTATGCCTCTTAACTGATTTTGTCGTTTTTTTTTGTTTTTTTGTTCTTATTATCAGGCTTGAATAAAGATGCATGGCGTCGAAACATTGCACATAAATTAACTTGTGTTTTCTGGTCGTGTGTTGGCTTAATATTCTTGATTGATTCCGACCACTTGAAGATGTTTCCATTACTTTTATCACATGATAAGTTTTGTGATATTATGATTGATTCTAATTCATTCAGCATCTGTTAACTCTTTTTAAAGACGGAAAGGTTATTTTTGGAAAAACTGCATGAATTAAGTTTATGTTTACTACTAAATTATTTATGAACTTTTGTTGAACTGTACCATAAACGCTATATCAATATAAAATTGAAATAATTACTTTTATTACTCACAAAATTATTTAGAATGGAGTTATTATTTTAAATGTTTATGAATTGGTCATGCTGGTTAAGAATAAACGTACTAACCAGCGCCAAGACTGTGCTCGATCTTAATCCCGACATCTTTAATCGTAAATTTCTCCGGAGTTGTGTACGTTTCTTAGTGCCGTTGGTAGATTTGAGTTGATAAATACTGCATATATCTTCTTTTTATAGCAAACCGAAGTTATTTGCACACACTGATTTATGATGCCAACTTGTTTTAACCCAAAGTCGTTGTTTATGAACTCTCATTTGTGTATCTGTGCATATATAGGGCATGATGATAATCATCTCGTTCCGAGAACTCGGGCATTGTTAGTTTTTCTACGATGTGATATTCGAAGTCTTTTGTTTGATAACAATTTTTATCAACGTGATTTTTTGCAAACGAATTGTTTGAAACAAAATCAGAAGTCAAGATTATACTTGTATTCTAACTCAGATTAGCCTGAGCAGTGGTTGATAACTTGTCAATGGACAGAAAAATATACGAGGGCTGTTCAATAAGTAAGGTAACGTGATCTCTTACGTGTGTAATTTTCCTAATGAGATTTAAATTTCCTGACTAATCCGAGTAGGTAGACCACTACTACCTCTCATAAACACTTGATTGTGCCTCAATCAGACAAACATTAAGCTAGACATTGTAATCAGATTTCGGTGACTGAAAGGCACATTACTGGCAGAAATCCATAGCTAAATTGTTGAGGTGCGTGTAGTTTCAACATGAAACGGAAACAAGCCTGGAATTGGTTTGGTGCACTTTCTTTGATAATGACTAAGAAAGCTTGTTCAGGATGAGCAATGAATTGGCAGGTTAAGCGCATCCTGGATTTATGCACGGCGCATGATGCACGCGACACCTAATTTTCTATATTTCGATAGCTGTCTTGGTGTATTGGCCGGGCAAATGTTTGGGAAAATTTGGGGATTATATAGAATATAGTCTGGCCCATGACACTACTATTTACTATATTTCACATGTTTTTTTTTAATAAAATCAGTACTTGAGAGGGATTGTTACCTTACTTTTTGAACAGCCCTCGTATATAAAGCATTTGTAAAAGATGGAATTCGGATTTTGATAATGTAGATGATAAGTATTAATCTCAGTAATATTAAAATACATGACTATAATTCAGAAGATTATTATGCACACTGTGCGCTCTTATCAGATACTAGGAAATTTCAGAGAAATAAAAGAATTGTTACTCATAATATTGCAATTTATTTATTATTTATAGCATGATGCATTTAATGATATTAGAAATACTTTCCAAGATATGCAGTTCTAGAATTTATGATAAGTGAGGAAAAAAATCTAATGGACATAATTGATTGAATTCGACAGTGATGTGTACAATGTATTTTATCGAGTGTATACTCTCACAATTTTATTTAACTCCCAAGAAATCTGCTTTTGGGTTAAAAAGTAAACTTCCCTTTATTTTAAAAAAAGGTAGTACAGTAGATAAGTAATTCACTATGAAATATGAAATGAAACACATTTATAAATTACTTTTATAACTGTATTTTGGAAAAAATATACCAGGTATAACGTTGTTTAAAAACATTGTGATGTGCTGTAGAAAATGAAGGTCCTTAAGAGTTTTTACTAAACCAGATATTTCCATCTATAATATTGATAAACTACATTATATCAATGAAGTCTTTCTAATTAATTTAACTTTCGAATAAACATGGGGGAGGATGGGGGTGAAGTGATAGTGCCTGGCGATTTTTTATGAAAAATAGTACAAAGTTAGCCAAAAATTGAGCTAGGGCATAAGGAAGGATGTTCTAAAAAATATTGGTTTTATCCAAACAATTATTACTATTCTGAGGAAATGTGAGAAAATTCAAGGAAACCTGCAAAACTTGGACATCGACGCAGTCATTGGCGATCAATTCAAATATCCAATAGTTGGCAAATTTGCAACCAGGCTTAATTCATGCTGAAACTTTTACTGCATGATCAACAAATTTACACGACTAAATATGGCCAGGTTTGGCGAAGGTGGCTTCAGTTGTTTCCATATTTTTGATAATTCTTGAAACTACGGAAATTTTTACTCCCGTAAGCACACCGCATATATGCTCCACCGAGGGTTAATAAAGCAATTGGTGCCTTCCGCCTGTGTCACTATATGGTATGGTGTCCGCACTCACGGCCAACCAGTGTAACTCTCTTGCGGATGGCATAACCACGTTAGGATTGGCGGAGCTCGATACCTGCTGCAATGCTAGCCCATCTTGGTAGTCACCAAATTCAATCTGTTCGGTTGCTTGACCCTCGAAGCTATCCACGTTGACGCCTTCCAGATGGGTGCGTATGGAGCTGTAGTAACCGGAAGCTTCGCTATGCCTTCGCCTAGAGGGTGTTGCGTAGATGCCTGGCTCCAGATAGAGATACGACCTTGGGTTGCTGTAATCATGGTTACCATCTAGGAACACCTGCCTTGGACTCCCCTCGTTGGGTTCCACGTACATAGCACACGTGGTCACCGCCGGTCGGGGCAGTGGTCTCGGCCTAGGTTTACAGAGTTGGACTTTGAGTTTTTTCTTCCTGTTCCTCTTCCGTCTGACGCTCCTGCAGTATGCAAATAGCGCCACTAGTACCAGGGCCAGCAGAATGCCACTGACGCTGGCGAAGATGAAAAGCCAGACCTGGGAGGGACTAGTGCCACCGGAAGTGTCATCGTCCGGCGGTAATGGGGCTGCATTTGCACTGACCATGCAATTCTGTTCACAGGCGAGCTCGTCCACGTACTGCTCCAAATCGGCCTCCACGACACAGACTAGCAGCTGATGGCCCGGGTCGTCGGAGTCCGTGATCTGGTAGGTCGTCGTGTTGGCGAGTACCACGATGTGGACGCCGGAGGACATGGTGGCGAAAGTATCGTTGATGAGACTCGTTGTGCAAGACGCTACGTCGGCAGCTACGTACAGGATCATCACCTTCTCTAGGCTGGAGGACCAGGTCACCTGCATGGTCGGCGTCACCACAATGTCTGACACGACTGTGCTTGCTGTGGTGGTTGTTGCCAACGTTGGCGAGCTGGTTGTTAATGATATCATCGATTGGGTTGAGGTTTTATGTATTGGTTCCGTGGTACTACCTGGTTTATCAGAAGCTGTGGTTAATGATCCTTTAGTTGTTGATGCAGAGCCTGAAGTTGTAGAATATGGTCTTGTGGTTGTAAATGGCAAATTAGTTATTGGAGATGCTAATTCTGTTGTCGATGATGAAGATTCTGCAGTTGTAGAGCGTGGTTCTGTGGTTGTAGTTTGTAATTCGGTTGTTGGAAATATGGGATTTGTTGTCGTTGATGGCGATGTTGTGTTTGTAGGTTGTGGTTCAGTTATTGTAGATAGTGTTTGGTTTGTCAGAGATGGGGATGCTGTTGTTGTTGATGGTGATCCTCTGGTGACAGGCTGTGATTCAGCGGTTGTAGTTGGGGTTTGGTTTGTTGTAAATGGTGTTTTGTTTGTTGTAGATGCTGGGTCTGTTGTTGATGATGTTGAACCTGTGGTGGTAAGCTGGGATTCAGTAGTTGTAACTGAAATTAGGTTTTTTGTAGATGATTCTCTAGATGTAGAGAGTGAATTTGTAGTGGATGCTGGTTGTTTTGTGGTTGTTAGTGACGATTTTATGGTTGTATATGGTGATTCTCTAGTTGTATATGGTAATTCTGTAGTTGTTCGTCGTGATTCTGTGGTCGTTGACATTGTCTTTGTATATGATGATGTTGATCCAATGTTTGTAGATGTTGATTTTGTAGTTGTTAATGGTGTTTCTGAGGTTGTTGATGCTAATTTTGTGGATATGTAAGTCGACTGTATAGTTGATGATTTTTCGGGTAATGATGCCGACTCAGTGGTGGTAGAAGATGATTCTTTAGTTGTATATAATGATTGTGTGTTAGTTGGTGATGTTCCTGTGATCGTTGTTGGCGATTCTGTGATTATTGTCGTAGACTGGGGTTCTTTAGTTGATGTCAGTGAGTCTGAAGCTGTTGATGATAATGGCAATTCCGTGGTTGTGGATGATGCTCTTGTAGTTGTTGACAACTTTCCTGTAACTGAGGATGTTGTTTCTGTGATCGATGATGGCAATCCTGAGGGCGTTGATTGATTTGTCGTGGCTGTCGTTTGTGATGATGTTGTTACAGCTGGAGTTACCGTGGTAGTTAAAGGTTCTTTTGTGGGGGTTGCGTTGGTAGTTGTAGATGTCATTGCATTAGTGGACGGAGTTGTTGTTTTTGTTGTAATTCCTACAGTCGATGTTAAGGTGGAATATGGTATGGTGGTGGTATTGGGTATCATTGCAGTTGTTGTGTGTGGTATCGCACTAGTCAGAGTTGTCAATGTGGAAGTGGTTGTTGATGAATAATATTTTCTCGAAGTTGTTGGTTGGGAAGTACTGTTGATTTTATACGTAGTTGAAGATGTTGTCGTTTGGTAAGAAGGCCCCTTGGTAGGGTTAGAGTCAGGGCAGAACTCCGTGTACTGCAAAGGTCCTTTCATGGGTTCGTCACACATGGCTCCTTCTGCCTTTGAAACATATTCATTCAGCCAATCCTTGAACCATTGTAATGAGCAGTTGCAGTAGAATGGATTTTCTAACGATTAAATGATTAAATATTGCAGATTACTTCAAGGAAATATTTATTTTTATTGAAAGGTCAGAAAAAATCAAGGGTCATGAAAACCTGGTTAAATTATTTTCTGATGCTACAACTATGATTAAGAGGATAATAAAAATGAAAAACAAAATGTGCTTTGTAATCGAATGTTTCAAAAAATGTACTGTGAAAGGTTGTTAAACTATGGTTCTAATAAAGTTGGAAATACCTTTATATGATAAGGAGAATGTACATTGATGTAGTTTTTAACACAATTGGGTTCTGTTCTATTTTACTACATTTAATACATACGGCAATGAAATTGGTTTTATTAATGTAATAGGAGCCCTAGCTTACCAGAAAAATCATGGATTTGGGGATGCACTCCATCCAAGGTCCCATCCTCCATCAGCACAATGTCGTTGTTGTTCATATACATTGTATCCAGCCTAGTCATTCCCTTGAAGGCGTCTTTGCTGACGAAACTGATTTTATTGTTGTCCAACTGCAGCAAAGATATCCGGCTAGCATCCCCAAAACCAGTAATGCTGGTGATAGAATTGTATGATAGATTAAGAGATATCAAGGCGTTTAGACCTTTGAATGAATCTGGAGATAAATTATCTATCTTGTTGTTGTTGATTTCTAGAAGCTGCAGGCTGGTGCAGTTGACGAATCCACCAGGAGTCAGGCTGCTGATTGAATTATCGTCAAAGCGTAAGCTATTGATCAACTTCGAGCACATGTAGCCGAAAAGTCGGTAAGGGACTTCCGTTAGGCCACATCTATTAAACTGCAGACCAACCACATACAATCCTGCGAAGTAATTGTCGTCGAACAGGGTCGCGTCACAGTTAGTAAAGTAAACATTCATGGGCTTGTTGCCTTGCCACACAGTGTTGAAAGTCTTCAGATAATTTTGTGCGCATTCAACTGCTGTTGGGCTGTTGATGCTGAAACAATCGATGCGCTGGGCGATACTGTAACTGTCTCCATTGAGACTGCAACAGTCGCAGAAGTCGGTGTATTGCACTGGACCTTTAACTGGTTCATCACAGGTGGCTCCTTCCGATGGAGAGGGATTGTCGTTCAGCCAATCTTGAAACCACTTCAGTGAGCAGTTGCAATAAAACGGATTTTCTAAAGAAATTAAAAACGAAATGTAAATATTTGGTTTAATTCTGCGATTTACATCTAATCAAAATATCTTTTTGCGGCAATTTTTTTATTCAGAAATATTTGTCGCTCTATAAATGTATTACATTAAACTAAATATACATGTACTGTATTAATACGTATTTATACACGGTAATGCATTTCAAATTGCAGCGAAAACATTTTCTCGATCTGTATGGAGAAATGGGGCAAAACTTTACTTTGATTAATATACTGGGTGATTCATAAGTCCATCACCACCCAATTTTTTTCTTAACCGTTCGAGATATGAAAAATCTGCTTG
>JAQGBX010008689.1:0-10347 GCA_034698745.1 Megaphyllum sjaelandicum
AACTATCCCGGCATTAGCCCTGGAAGGATTGTGGGAAACCATGAAAAGCCACAATCGAGGATAGCCGACCCGGGAATGAAGGGGAGGAAGGGGGGGAGGAAGGGAGGAAAAAGGACTTGGTAGGGATGACACCAGGGGGAGGCGGGGGCGTTAAATAGGGACTTGGAAGGGATGATACCGGGGAAGGGCTGAAATAGGGATTTGGAAGAGATAATATCGGGGGACGGGGACCTGAAATAGGACTTGGAAGAGATGATCCGGGGGAAGGGGCGGAAGGGTTGCTTTTTTAAATGATTGGGGAAACTCCGCCACAAGTTAGCATGTGTTAATTGTTAGTTTGTCTTTGCGAGTTTCTCAAAGAGGTTCAATCTGGTTAGATTAAAACACCCCATTACTAGATGTAAAATTTACTTCTAAACCAAACATTAGCTTCACGCTTTTACCTCTACTTCTCCTTTGCAAAGCTGACTTAAAACGCTTCCATACTGCATTCTGTCATTCCCCTGAAAAAATTTAAAAAATTCAAAGTGGTAAACAATCACAACACGGGGACACCCCTGTATAAGGACACGTATTATCAAGTCAGAACTTTCGACGAAAATTACCTCGGAATAATTCTTAATCACTTGCACGATATTGTCCGATTCAAAACTGACTTTCAGCCCGAATTTCCTCTCGTTTTCCGGCGTTTTTAAAATTGAAGAAATGCTTTGAACACTGTTGGCCAACATGACTCAACACCAGTCAAGAATAGGCCTAATTTAGAACCCGAATTTTATCCAATATTCACGCAAAATCCGGAGATTTTTGCTGGTTTAAAACTTCCTCGGACTAAAACGCACGATTTAAAACAGTTGTTAATACTAAAAAACGCTTTAAAAATGTATTTAAAGTAACGTTTTAACAAAATTTTACTGACGTCCACATGGCCGCACTACATTATGGAACTTGTGGAAAGAATAGAATGAATTAGATCGATAAATATCGAGGCGTCTGTCCACGAAATCGATATTCAATAAAATTGAATGACTTAAAATTTGTCGAAAAATGATGATAGTGTCTATTAAAAGTCAATTTAATAAATTAAAACCAAATTGATTACTAAAATTAAATTAAAAAGCTTAATTTTAATTTTGAGATATTAAGTTTAGAAGTATCGATATATCGTAAGTCGTTGCATTTATCGATATCAGTTCACGCGTGGCGATTACAGGGTGCTCGAAAAAATCCTCTTATCCTTGATACTGCACATAGATTTGCAAAATTTATTAATGAAAACTATGAAAACTGTCAAAGAAAAAAAAGAGGAAAATTTTGAAAATTGTACAAAATTAGCATGGCACTTGTTTGCTGACTGTCGGCTACTGAGTTGAATTGAATTGTTTAAGTTTTGTAAATTTGACTAGGAATACGTCGAAAATTTGGAAAATCTGTCCTCAAAAAAAGTTGAAATTCTGCAAAGTTGTCCTTGAAAAGTGCTGAAAATGTTGCTAATTTATCGAGGAAAAATCCTAAGACACTGTGGATAATTTTGCAAACTTTTATCCGCGAGAAAACTGAAAATCTTGTGAATTTGTCCTCGAAAACAGTTGAAAATTTTACAATTTGTCCTCGGTAAGTGTTGAGAATTTTGCAAATTTTTCCTCGAAAACAGTTGAAAATTGTGCAAATCTGTCCTCCAACACAGTTGAAATTTTTCGTAAATTTGTCCTCAAAAAAGAGTTAAAATTTTGAATTTATCTTCGAAAACCGTTTAAAATTTTGAAAATTCATTCTCTGAAACTATGAAAACTTTTGCAAATTTACTCTCTGAAACTGGAAACTTTTGCAAATTTACCTTTGAAAACAGTTGAATGCTGAAAATTTATCCTCTAAAACTGAAAATTTTGCAAATTGGTCCTCGAAAACAGTTAAAATTCTGCAAAGTTGTCCTCAGAAAGGGCTGAAAATGTTACTAATTTATGGTCTGACACTGTGGACAATTTTGCAAGTTATTCCTCGAGAAAACTGAAAATCTTGCAAATTTGTCCTCAAAAAATTTTGAAAATCTAGCAAATTTGTCCTCAAGAAGAGTTAAAATTTTGAATTTACCTCGAAAATTTTGCAAATTTGTCCTAGAACAAATCTGCATTAATTTTAAATCGCGCCAAACCAAATACGTTGAATTTCCATGACATTTTCACAAAACGTCATCCTCCGCTAACTTTTCCAGGTTTTCCAAGTCTAGGGGAACCCTGTTTAACTAACGGCCAATTAAAAATAATAAAACTAGAGAATTATATGTTACAGTACTCAAATAATCAAAGTTCCCGTTTGCATTACGCATCATCCAACCTCCGTTCGTAAGATGATAAATTCTTGCAAAATACCTCTTCTAAAAAGTAGAATCAAACTGTGCACTCGTAGTTTATTTCAACTTTATTTCGTGAGGAAGGAGAAACGTTTCAAAGAGTAAAACACGGAAAAACAAAAACAAAAATTGCAGGACGGGAGACAAAAACCTTATTGACAGCTGGCAATCCTCACAGCAAAAGCTTCGAGGCGATTCGCTAACGGCTCCAGAAACCAGCCCGACCGGCTCGCGTCGCGCCGAGCCCCTTCCGTGGAATGGGCACGGATGGTTCTTAGAGAAAAAAGCAGCTCCAATTAAGCGATAACAAGACGTGCCATTATCGTGGCAGGCCGCACATATCGCAGTTATTGTGATCCGGTTGGTTGAGGAAGGTGCAATGGGAGCAAGTCCATAGCGAGGCCGTTCCGGCGAACGAAGGCTGCGACTCCGACGAAGATGCCATGCCGTGGGCAACCATGAGTTGCTCCAGGGTGGCCCAGTTCTCACTTTTAGCCCACTCGCGGGCCAGGCCGGCATCCTTCGTTTTGATGGCCTCCAGCAACGGACACATGGATTCCTGGATAAAATGAATTTGTTCCGTTAATTAACAGTGTGTTTAATCCACTACTCGTTTCAGATTAATTAATAGTGGGTTGAAATGCAACCTGCTACATTTGGAATAAAATTGGAGAAAAATTCTCCAGTCATATCTTTTGGTGATACGCGGCAGAGGTCATTTGTTTAGTCATTCCATGAATCGAGACTAACGACTAATACTTCGTGTATTAGTCGTGGCTCTTCCGATCGCGGATAGATTCGTCGTAATCTCGACTAATTAAAAATAACATATACATTAAGTCATTAGTCGTATATGCAACAAACAACTGTCTGACTTCCTATCTATTCACAAAACTGGTTAACTATCGAAGAAATTTTCGACAATTTTGAACATGTTTCGTATATTTTGCTATTTTTTAAATTTTCTCGTCAATTTTGCTAATTTTCGACAAAAAGGTTAAACTCCTTAAACTATGTAAAATTATTCAAAAATTTTTTTTCGTCAATGTTTCTAATTTTTGACGATTTTGCAACTTTTTCCAAAATTTCTGAAATTTTTTAACAATTTGGAAATTGTCGACAATAATGAATCTTCCTAATCCTCAAAATATTCGCAAAAACTGTCGAAGAATTCACAAAACTGTGGAAAATTTTTTGTTTAACCTTTGTGAAAATTCAAAAAATAGCCATCGCTCCTCCATGATTTAGTCATCAATTTGATTCTTGAACGAAAATTTAATTCGGCTAAAACTTTATTCCGACTCGGCGACTAACTCATACTGCTACGATAGGAATGATTATTTCAGTCCCCAATTTTAGCCATGATGGAACATTTACTCCACTCGTGACTGCTATTACCTTCATCGGTAACATGTCCATGGTGGCGACGTAAATCAGGAGATGGAAATCTGAAGCTGCGTCCAAGAAGCTGTCCGTGGTGAACTGACGGAGATAGCTGACCAGACTTGAGAAATCCTTAAAAAACATAAGACATTTTTAAAACAAAACGTGCGTAAGCAGCGAATGCTATAGCAGGGTTCTCCCCAGAAATTTCATTTTTAACTTCCCTGACTTTTCCAAGTTTAAAAAAAATCCCCCGACCACTGACAATAATTGAAATATTTTGCAAATCGACATAGGAAAATATTTCGTAAAATTAACTAATGATAATTTTAAAAATTAACTTATAAAATTGTATGAAATGTAAAAAACTTGCGTGAAAATATTTCGAAAATTAGACAATTTTGTAATCGGAAAAAATTGCAAATTTTTACTCGGAAGACATGGGAAGCTTTTCTATTTTGTCCTCTGAAAACGTGGAAATTTTTCGTTGCAAATTTGTACTCGGAAAACGTGGACAAATTTTGCAAATTTGTACTCGGAAAACGCAGACAAATTTTGAAAATAATTTGTACTCGGAAAATGGGCCCTGAGCAAACAACCATGTAAGCAATAATTTTGGATCGCAACAACATGAGTACCTTGAATTTCCCTGACTTTTCCAAACATTTTCCAGGTATGGGGGTACCCCGTATACTTTCGTTCAACTGAACCATGACAAATTCTACTTTATTTACAAAATGTCTCGAGACCAGTAGCCTAACGTCCAAGATGCCATTGATAAAAAAACATTGTGTTTTCGATGTAAATTTGCCGAATTGTTGCAACAATCCCTTGTCATCGTTTGCTAACTTTTTTCTGAAAAATTTTATGAATTTATGAGTTTCATTTTAACATTTACTGGTTTATATTTCAAAAATTGTGAGAATATTATTTTAAAATTTGCAGGTTTCTACTTCAAAAATTCGGAGAATTTTATTTAAATATTTCGCAGGTTTTTGCTTTAAAAGTTTGTGAATTTACTTTCAAAAATTTTAAAACTAAAAAAAATTGGAATTTTCCAAAGACGATATTTGCTAAATTTTTGAAATTAAGAGAACGGAAGAGGGGGCGCTCTTCCACAAACAAGGCCCGGTACAGCACTGCTCGAGATCATCTGAATTTCGGTATATATACGTATGAAGACGTACAAACCTGAATGTGACCATCGACCATGCGATTTTCCACGGGAAAGGGCTTGATCTTAGGATCGTAAAAGAAGGTGGACTGGGGTTCCAGAGGAGTGGACACGGGCACGTCGACTAGGAGGTACTCAATGGGTAACGGGCGGGCGAGTTGAGTCACTTCGTTTCCGTACTCGTCCTTCTCCTTCGGTAAGGGATCGATAAAATGCAAATTTTATCGGAAAAAGGTACGGATTCAAACCATCCAGATGTCGACAGTTCTGTCGGACCTTACCTTGAAAAACACGTCAGGCACGTATTGTTCGTTGGACGATTCCCGAACGTAGGCCAGCTCAGGGGCATCCTTGGTGGGTACCAAGCAGTTGTCCCGCACCAACGCCATGCACTGGTTGGACACCTGGTAGGCTTCCATGTGGACCTGGTTAGCCACATCGCCGGTCACGATGACCGTCACGAACTTGGACCCGAAGTAACCAGTGTGAGAAAAACTGCAAGGGTTAGGATGCTGATTTTGCAGGTAGCCCGCTGAGATCACCTCCTGGGCACTGAGGAAATGGGACGCCTACAATGTTTAATCGAACATTATTTTAACAATCCATCGGACATTTTCCCTGAAAATTTAGTCAGACATTATTTTGAAGATTTAACCGGAATTTTTTTGTAGATTTAACCGGACAATTTTTTGAGGATTTTATAGGACATTTAATCGGACCTTTTTTTCTTAGATTTACCCGGACATTTTCTTGAAGATATAATAGGGCATATTTTTGAAAATTTAATCAAACATAATTTTGAACCTGTCAACGGATAGTTTTTCGCAATTTTTTTTTTGAAGATTTTACGAGACATTTTTTTAAAATTGTAATAGGATATTTTTTTGAAGATTTAATTGGACATGACAATCACGGAAACTACCCCCTCGAGTCTCTAGTCGGAGGGAAAAAAGTAACTCCACATCAAAAAAGATGACAAAATTAACTGAATTTTTAAATGTGAAATCAATTCGATGAATTGAAGCAATGTTCAGAAATTTGATCAACAGCAGATATTGACTTTAGGATCACCTTAACGAAATTTTTGAATGAAAGATAATAGAAATACGATCATTAATCAGCGATAACGGCACTTTGTAGAAACAGAATTTTAACTGGAAATTTTCCGCAGCACCACCGAAGAAAAAAAATGACTTACGCCGCTTCGGAAATGCTTGACCGTTCCCTTCGTCACATCGTCCGCTACAAGATCCGTGAAAATCCAGCCAACCATCTGAAGACCCAGCTGGCTGGCGAGGCTATTGACTATTCCTATTTTATCGTCTTGAAGCATGTTGACTGAATCCCTCGTGCTTTCCTTAGAAGGAAAAAAAAACATAAGACAAAAATCTTGAGCGTAAAACTGACAAAATGGAATGTCGAAATTAAAGCAAAGATAAATAATTAGTTATGGCGTAGTTAATATTGTCAAACTTTAAAATAATTACAGACTATTTCAAATACTCGATCAGCTATATTTTCCGTACATTTCGTCAGGCAACACTTCATCAATTTCAATCAGGCATTATTTCGTACATTTATCGAGCATTTTTTTGATAATTAAATCGGGGCATATTTTTGCACATTAAATCGGGTATTTCTTCATATGTTGTAATCTGGCATTTCTTCGTTGATTTCAATCGGGCATTTCATCGTCCAGTTAATCAGGCTTATTTTCCTACATACATTTAATTGGGCATGTACATTATTTTCTACGTACATTTTTTCACCCATTTAATCGGGGCATTTCTTCGTACAATTTATTGGCCTTTTTTGTCAAGTTCTTCGCACATTTAATCGTGCTTTATTTAAGTTCATTTAATCGGGCATTTCTTTGTTGGGTGAATCAGGCATTCTAGGACATTCGGACATGCGAAAAGCACTTACTTGCGGTGGTTCGTAAATGGCAGTGACAATGGCTTTGATGCCCAAAGGGACATCTTTGTGGGGCTCGTAGAAGCCGTAGAGAAATCCGATGCGCTGATGGCCGGTTATCCTCCAATAATTTATAAAGCGTTCCACAAGTTGGGGGTTTTCAAACATCACATTGTCCAAATGACGATAACTCTGAATCGAAAAAGGTAACGAATAAGCACTCGGGGTTTCGTATGTTTCGAAAGCTTTTCGAGGAGCCTCAGAAGCACAAACTATCCCGTACTTGTCTGTTGAGCGTGACAGCACTCGGCTGACATTTGGAGCAGATTCCTTTGGGCCACGGAGGATGTGCCTTACATCCCGGTTTGATTTTACAACTAATATTTTCGAGAGCCACGAATTTACCTCTATAATCAGTAAAAATAAACATATTTAGGTTTAAAAATTTTTACGAATTTGTCCTTGAAAACTGCTGACAATTTGTCCTTGGAATAGATCAAAAATTTAGTAGATATGTCCTCAGAAACCACAGAAAATTTTACAAACGTGTGTCCTCGGAAACTTTTAAAAATCTTGCGAATTTGAACCGTAAAAAGATGGGAAATATTGGCAAGTTTGTCTTCAGAAAAAGTGGAAAATTTCGCATATTTGTTCTCGAAAAATGTTGCAAAGTTTGCAAATTTAACCTCGAAATAGGTTAAAAATTTTGACAATTGGTAGTCGGAAACTGTTGAGAATTTTGTGAATCTATTCTCAGAATCACTTAAAAATTCTTTACATTTATCCTCGGAATAGGTGGAAATTTGTGCTTGTAAATTGGTGCAAAGTATAAATAGTTTGATAATGGACCCCGAGCAAACCGCGTAAAAGCGTTAATTTTGGATTGTGACAACTTGAATACGTTACATTTCCCTGACTTTCCAAAAAAAAAATCCTTTTACCCTGACTATTCCAGGATTTTCCTGGTCCGAGGGAACCCTGCTATAGGTGAGAACATTTCATCGCGCGGACTCTTAACTGAGGATAAATTATTATCAGCCGTTCTACAAGTAAATCGACTTACTTGTCAACTCCGCCTTGAAGTTTTCGCAGATATGAATGGAAAGAAAGATGTTTAATGTTTTGCTCATGAAGATAAGATTCGTCGTAAGGCTGAAAAAACCCCAGGAGTATTAAAAACGCATTCGTGAGTGCCGAACTAAATATCGTAAAACTCATTAAACAAAAAATATATGAACACTTACTTCTAAAGAACTACAATGAATACACTTTGAATGCGCTCCGTGGCGGCAACTATAAAAAAAGATCAAAACGCATCTCATTTTCCGCCCTAAACTAGTCCGCAATGTGAGGAAAATTCAACAATAAAATCGATCAGCTAACTATTTCTCGTCTCGCGGGCGCTCGATCCGACCATCGGCCTTATGGAGCAGGATGTCGACATCATCTTCTACCACGCTTATTCCGGGTAAAGGTTCGGGGATGGGATCTTCGTTTCTTGCGGAGCTGGTGCCCGCTTCCAATGGGTGAAGATACAGCATGTCTCCGTGTCTTCAAGAATGGCGAAAGGACAAAATTAGTAAAAATTTGTACTCTGAAAAGGTTCCGAATTTTTGCAAATTTGAACCCGGAATCTGTTGACTATTTTGCAAATTTCTTTTCGGTAACTGATCAAATTCTTACAAATCTGTACTTGAAAGACAGTCACTTTTTTTTTGCAAATTTGCACCAGAAAAAAGGTTTAATATCTTGAAAATTTATATTACGCAAAGAAAAGTTTGAAAATTTAGCAAAATTGTCTTCGGAAACTGTCGAAATTGTAAAAAATCTGTGCCCGGAAAACGTCGAAAATTTCGCAAGTTCGTCTTAGGAAAATAATTACCAATTCGATATTGGTGAATGATAAAATTTTAAAATTTTTGCAAATGGGGCTCCCCGATTTTTCCAGGTTTTTGGGAACACTGATATTATTGTATTTAAAATGCATCTAAAATATCACGAGTCCAATTATTTCTCGCAAACTTCCTACAATGTCAGTTCATTTAATGAGGTTTCGTCAGACGGATTTATAAAAGCATTACCGCGGAGCGAACGATTAATTTGAACATTTTAAAAATACAATCAGAATTAAAACAAAACGTACTTAAGTTTATAACTCGTTAGCGTTTTACTACGGGAAGAATTAATTTCTCCCAGCTTATTCTGCTCCCTGTACAGCCCAAAATTAAATCCCGGAAGTTCAAATGCATCACGAACCTAAAAATCAAAAAAGGGTAAAAATTCAACCCTTTGCCATCGCGGTATAAGAAATGACATACTTATGTGGAAACTCTAGACTTACTCTTTCAAAAAATTTCATCGTATTTTCCGTGGCCGTCGTGGAAATTCGCTTCGTTCCACCAGGAGACTGGACGCGTATTATCTAAGAATAAGGAGTGAAAAACAATATATTTTCAATTTTGATATGAGACCAAAACAAGAGATTGGCAATCTGATTTCTTTTCTGAAAGTTAACTTTGATCTGTGACGCAAGGTTACAGATTCCCCAAAAATTTGATATTAAGTTCCCTGACTTTTCCAGGTTTTTAAAACAAATTTTCCCTGATCACGGACAATTTCAAAATTGACATATACGCTGATTTCCACGATTTTACGAAATCGTGCGAAATTTGTTGTCAAAATCTGTTCTCGTCAAATTGTTGAAACTTTTTATAAATCTGCACTCAAAAAGCGTTGAAACTGTTGCCCATTTCTGCTGAAAAATGTTAAAAATTTTGAAAATTTTAATTACGAGAAGTTTTCACATTATGCAAATTTGTCCTCGGAAACAGTTGAAAATTTTGCAAATTTGTCCGCGAAACAGTTGGAAATTTTGCACATTCCTGCTAAGGTTATACATTTTGCAAATTTGACTTACGATAAGTTCTAACATTATGCAAAATTTTCCAAAGAAATTGCTGTAAATTTTATCTAATTTGTCCAAGGAAAACAGTTGAAAATTTAGCAAATTTCTCCTGAATAATTTTTTTTTTTTCCAAAGAATTTTCCAAAGAAATTGCTGTAAATTTTATCTAATTTGTCCAAGGAAAAGTTGAAAATTTAGAAAATTTCTCCTGAATAATTTTTTTTTTTTCCAAAGAATTTTCCAAAGAAATTGCTGTAAATTGTATCTAATTTGTCCAAGGAAAACAGTTGAAAATTTAGCAAATTTCTCCTGAATAATTTTTTTTTTTTTTAAAAAAAGATTGCAAATTGGCCCTGAGCAAACCACGCAGAAGAATTAATCTTAGATCGTGACGACATTACGCGTTAATTTTCCTTAATTTTTTCCAAATAAGCAAATATTCCTTGACTTCTCCAAATATTTTCAAGTCCCCTAACTTCTCTAGATCTGAGGGAATCAATTCAATTTTTCAATTCAATACCCCGCGGTCAGCACACACAGTGCGATGTGGCAGGGGGAGTCGCTTCCTCACATTAGAACGGACTAGTGGCCCGTAACACGATGGACCCCGGCATCGTCAAA
>JAQGBX010008690.1:0-10347 GCA_034698745.1 Megaphyllum sjaelandicum
TGCATCGAGGTAAGCGTATCAATGAATGAAATTGCAAATCGATCCAAACCATTGTCAAAGCAACGTTTTTGAACTCCCATCATCAGGAATGTGGGACCCATATCCTCCAGCCGCTGTTCTTGGCGTTTTTGCTGCGTGCGCATGCCAGTGCTGACCCTCAGGAGCAAGCGATGGCCTATTACTACGCGGCGGGAATAGTGTTGACCTCCATAGTTTACCCAATGACGCATCACCCTTACTTTTTCGAAGTGACCCATCTCGGAATGAAAATGAGAGTCGCCTGTTGCTCTCTACTTTATAGAAAGGTAGAAAGGGGCCATTCAAAAAGGACGTCCTCATGTGGGGGGAAAGGATAGGTTGAGTCACGAACACAATGTGGACAGGAGTATGACCAGCTCGGACGTCCACTCGTTAACAAATGCCTAGTAAAAATCAGTTCCTGAAGTAAAAGGGAAATTGTGCGCAGTCGCGTAGGTGATGTGTTATAAATTGCCAAAGTCAGGAAACAGCTAGGGTGTCTCCAGTCGTGGAAAACGTTAAAAAGTCAGAGAACTTTAAAGCTCAAATTGAGGACAAATTGGCAAAAATTCAAACCTTTTCAGAGTACAAAATTTACGGCTGATTGACCGGACACAATGCGGACAGGGGGTAGCTAGGAGGGAGGCAAAGTTTGCCAACGTCCTTTTTTGAATGTCCCCAAACGAACCAAAACCCATTTTCAACAATTTCAGTCCAGGGATTTTATTTATACATCTTGACGTTTTCGTGTTTTTTTAGTCTTTGAACCTAAGTCGAGCTGCCATGAATCAAACGACGGTTGGTCAGATGGTCAATCTACTTTCCAATGACGTCAACAGATTCGATACGGTAAGTTTCATTATAACCGCGAGGCGAATTTTCGATTCGCGACGGCAAACCGTTGATGCTTCGATGACGCAAAAAAAAACTCAGAAATTGACAAAGTGATCTAGTTAAGCAACCAGAACAGAGGTCAGGTGATCGATGACAGCTCTTTTTACCAATATTCAGATGTTTTTTTTTGAAAGGCTCTAAGAAGTCTTTGTGAACGATGCAACATTGCTAACCTTGCATACGATCGAATGTGATCCTTGTTTAGCAATTTATTCCAAAGTTGCCTGAGGCATATACATGTAGTCAACCTACACTTGCGATGCATTTTAATTATTAAATAAAAATGAGTTTTGAAAAATCTTATTTCCCTTGTGAAAAAAAATATTTAAAATAAATATTTTTTTTCACAAGGGAAATAAGATTTTTCAAACACTTCTAAAACTGCTTAAAATTCATCAGTTAATTTCCTCGTCGGTTACCATCGAAAGACAACACTCAATTTTTTGTTAATTTATCGTAAAATATTTATTCTTATTAATGATTTCTGGAAACATTGGACATCCGACATTTTGATTTTTTACGCTAGACAAATTTGCAAACGCTTGATCACAAAGTGAAATTTTGAATAATTGATATTTTTTCAATAATTTTGATGGTTTTTGACGCCATACGGCAATCAGAAATGCTCCAAATTTGAAATATAACGTATTCAGGTAAATACTATGATGTAAATTTTTTTCCTTAGTGATGTTGTTCACGTTTTTGACCCGTACTATTTTTGTATTTTTTTACTTAAAAAAAGGAGAAAACAGAACTTCATCAGAAAACTGACGAAGGTGCTCTTTTTATTTCTTAAATTCTCCATTTAAAATAATTACTTTTAGATTTTCCGCTAGTTCCTCACGCTAGAGCCATCCGATAACGTAATCTTTCTTACTCTTGATTAAAAGACATAATTATTTCTCAACAGTAAGTTGTGGGTTCGTAAGGATTTTGAGGATGAGTAAAATTCTCTGAGTGGCGGCTCTTTCGGATGAATGTTTATACTGAGGTCCCATGTACATCCCGTTTGATCTTGGGGTGGAAGTCCCTCTCGTAGGCAAAATTGAAAATCCCCAGGTTTTTTGTCGAATGGGAATTGAGGACTGCAAATACAATTACGATTTTGAAGGTTACAGGTGTATTAGGGTAAGAGCACAGTAAACATTTTTCAGTAAGAAAGTCACTTACCGACCACTAGCGCCAACCAGCGGGATAAGTCCTCATTTACAACGCATTAGGACTTGTTAGCCCGCTGGTTGGCGCTAGTGGTCGGTAAGTAGCCTAAATTTCTTACAGAACATTTTACTGTGCTCTTACCCATAATTTATTTTACTTAACATCATTAATTGATTACTTGTATTTGAAAACTGTTCAGCAGCAGAATTAAGTTCTGATTTTAATTAAATTCTGAGATGAGCGTTTCCTGGCGATTTCTCAAACGAAACGTTATACGACCTAGCCAAGGGCATAATAATAAGATGCAGATCTGCGCAATTATCTGTACCATAAACCGTAACAAATAAGCCACATAAAACGTTCTACCATTGGAAGTAATTATATTTAAGTTCTTACTTTAGGGAATTATTTTTCTTCATTACCTTTGGGTGGGACCATTACAAACCCTCATCGTGGTTTTGGTGCTTTGGAGATACTTGGGCCCTGCAGTGTTAGCCGGACTCGCAGTGATCATCTTGTTCGTCCCGTTACAAGGAGCGATGGGTAAAATATTTTCGACTTTCAGGTAAATTGAGGAGGCCACGGGCAATCTCGTCAGTTTTTATTCGACCTTTATTATCGCGCGAAAGATTTTTTTCTCCCTTTTCATCAGTTTTTCTTGTTGAATGTAGGGCAAAGACGGCTCAGTTGAGTGACGACCGCATTCGCATAATGAACGAAATTTTGTCGGCCATGAGGGTTATTAAAATGTACGCGTGGGAAAACCCATTCCGAGAACTTGTGGATAAAGCTAGAAAGTGAGCTATAATTAAAATTGCTCGATTTAGAGAATACGCTGTATGTGATGGGGTTGTTCGTTAGGAGAAACTGCCTTCGCAACAGTACCTTGTGAAATTACATACAGTACATTGTACCGTATACTGTACTCATCTCGTGCCCTAAAAATGTCGCATTACATGTGCTTTGTTCACACCATAAGTGATGCTTATATGTCCCCACCTGTAGCAATGCGGCGCTGTGATTCTGCCGAACAACCCCATGAAACTTCAGTTTTTGAGGCTAAGCCGGGTATACACATGAAGTTATTTATTGCCTTAATTTGGCGGCATCGACTTACTAAAAATTATGGCGAATACTATAGTTTTTATACGCAGTATTTCACAGTTAAGTTTGCTTAATAAATCAACTGTTTTTATCTATTCGAAATCGCACTGTCCTGCCATGTCATCGCTACTTTCTGAACTAAATATTTAATGTCAACAAATTACGCAAACATTTTTGAAAATTTTATGCAACTTGATTTATAAAATTAATATACTCATTTGCCGAAATACATTTGAAAATTAATTGTCACAACTGTTCATTGGTAAATACAATTTCAAAATGCGTTTTGAAAGCAATTTTTAAAGTATCGCAAATGCATTTCATTTCAATATTGAAAAATATATTTCAACTTAGTTTTATAATATTAAAATTCTCGGCGCCTCATAATTTTTATCAATTACAACGGGTTTGTTTTTTCTTTTCGATTTTCCATCAGTTTGGCAGTAAATGTTTCGTGTTGCCTCCGTGTTTTTTCATAAGATGACCCTGTTACATCAGTTTTACTTGTTTTTCAGGAGTGAAATACGGATTATCCGACGCGTTTCTTATTGTCGGGCAGTCAACATGACTATTTTTTTCACGTCTAATAAGATCATCCTCTTGTTGACCTTCCTCACTTTCGTACTTACTGGAAATGTACTTACTGCCGAGAATGTGTTCGTCACCGTATCCTTAATGAATACGATCCGGCTAATTATGACTCTTTTCTTTCCGTACGGCATCGCATTATTGGCTGAAATGAGGATTTCTATTAATAGATTACAGGTGAGCAAATCTAATTTACAGCATTTCGTACGACCTTTTCATTTTGGAAGCATTGAGCTAGTCTTAGGTAATATCCATGGCAACCAGGCGTTGTTACCATTGCGACAATGACATAACTTGTACTGGACCTTCAAAATTCCCACTTTTCCCTAAAACTATTTGATACATTCGTATCTCGCTAGTTGTTGGTGAGCAATTCTCTTCAACAAATTTTGGTGGAGTTCATTTTATTTTGCATTCATAAATCATGTACATTGAATTATACGCAGTTTAGTTAGAACCAATCTGTGCTAGATTGAACTCTATTTGATCTTTACCTGAACACGTTTTCTATAAGCGCCGTAATGAATTGCTCCTTTGCAAAAAGGTTTAAAATGTAATTAGAATGCGCGTCGAACATAATTATGGAAACCACAGAAGTGACTCCTCTGACGTCAATTCATTTATTATACCTGTAATAAATTTGTACGCAGAATTTCCTTTTATTGGAAGATTTGGAAATGACGTCTTCGGTAGAAACTTCCAACCTTCGACCAAACCTGGAAAATTGCGAAGTGCAAATTCATAAGATAGCTGCTACCTGGAATAAAGTATGCCGTTTTTAATAAGGTATTTCATATATACTAGAAAACATAAGGAATCTAATTTAATTTTATTTTAATAACATTTAGACGCTGGAAAATCCTACTTTAAACGACGTTTCATTAACCTCAAAACCTGGAAAACTAACAGCTGTTATTGGACCAGTTGGCAGTGGGAAGGTAATAACTAGAGGGGGAATTTTCAGTTTTGTATTACAAGAGTATCTTTGCATAAGTTATAAAACAAATAGGTTTTCAAATATCTTCGATATTTCTCCCCCCCCTCCCTTAAGCTGTTATCGAAAGATTAGTAGGCCTATATCTGAAAGCAAAAGTATCATCGTACAATTTTAGCATTGTTATTATTTAAGTTATTTTCACCGCAAGGAAAGCATCAGCTGATAGAACGTAGTTGAAAATTGCCTGCATGTTTACCAAACGACCCTAAAATCTATTTATAGGCAGGAAAAAGGTTATTCCAATTATTAAAGGAGATAGCCTTATTTTTCAGTTTAAAAAAAACCTTAAGGAAATTCCGAATAATTTCATGCGGTTTTGAGCAGCCCTGTTTCTAAAAACGTAGCATAAATATAAGAACGTAAGCCAGATGTTTTTAGTACGTCGAAAAATGTAACCTTTCACGAATCCAGCGGAACTCTTTAGAGAGTACATGAAACGTTTGCTGAGGAGAAAATTAAGTATCTTTTCAAACTCTCATGCGAATGAGATTTTATTTTTCTAAGTCTAACGCAGTTTACATGACTAAATATTTCCAGACTTCTTTACTGATGGCTATCTTGGGCGAGCTTCCCTTATCAAGCGGAAAAATAAAAATTCAAGGGAAATTGGCCTACGTCGCTCAAGACTCTTGGGTGTTTGCCGGAAGCGTTCGTCAGAACATTTTATTCGGACAACCGTACGACAAAGTATTTTACGAAAAAGTTTTGAGTGCTTGCGCATTGGATAAGGTTCGTAGTCGACTCATTAGGGGTACTCAAAATCATTTCATTTTTGCGTAGGGTGCGTAAAATGCGTACCGAGAAATTTGGCTCCGCCCTGCTGATGCATGCGCAATACAAAATTCGCGCTGTACGCGTCGATTAAAGTGAGTTGAAAACACCGTGAATTTATCGTACAAAATTTCAATTTTATTTAAATATGCGAAATATCGGATGGATATCTACGCATAAATGCAGAAAATGCGGCGTTTACAGTATTAGCCTATTTTCTTTGCTAGTTTCTGACGATACCGGGCACGCGTTTCGCTATTTTTCCAAGCAGCGAACGAAGTTTTCGCGCATTTTCATCGAAATAACGAACAACGTGTCCGGTATCATAACAAAAAAACCAAGAAATTCGAAATTACACTAGTTACGCATTATTCCTCTACGCATGGTACGGACCTTTTTCTGGAATCTTAAGTTCGTATCTTTTCGTAGGGCGTTCAGCCAATCAGGATGCGCTATGTTTGACCTAAATGCGCATTTTGCGTACCGCTCAGAAAACGGTACACAAATTACGCATGCGTACGGTCGCACCTTCCTAACTTGAGTTGCCCTAATGACTCGTGTCAGTTACAAGTACTAGTGAATTAGTCTATTTTTTAACTGAAAAATGTGTTCATTTACTGCATACAGGATATTGAGCGTTTTCCATTTGGAGACCGGACGTTAGTTGGCGACAAAGGCGTGTCTCTTAGCGGAGGTCAAAAGGCCAGGGTGAATTTAGCGAGGTGCTTTGCAAACTCAACTCGACTTTTTTCTGTATAGCCATTACGCTGGCCCCTAGTGAATGACACTAGCAAACTTTAGGGTCAACTGAGTTATGAAATTTCGGACATTAAGTAACACAAAGTTTTTTATTTTTTTTCCAAAAAAAAAAAAATTCTTTTTGATAGAATTTAGGCATAATTATTGCATAGTGAAAAACCCGTTTACTGCAGCCTTATTTTTACAGAATTAGTAATGGGTGTAGGAAGTATTAAAAGCAAGTATACTTTACCATGCTCTTTAATGTTATTACAGATACCTTTTATTTATTTACAGAGCGTTGTATTTTAACGCTGACATTTATTTACTCGATGATCCACTGAGTGCAGTCGATGCTTACGTGGGTAGACATCTTTTTGATAAGTATGTAGTATTTTTTATTTTATTTTGCAGATGAATTTCTTTTACTGCCCCTTGACTTGGGCAAACATTGCAAACACGAATACTATTCTACCGGGTGCCCCGAAACTCATCGTGTGTATTTTTGTTAAGATTATCTATACGCAAACAAGAGTTATCTTTTTTGCGTTGATAACAGTTCTTAAAGTAGTTTTTATTTTTTATAGAATTTTTAAATTAAATTAATTGCATATTGACCTTTAATGTGCTCGATTTTTTTTAATGGATATTTATGTTTTAGATGCATACGTGGATTTTTGAAACATAAAGTTTGTATTCTCGTCACTCATCAAATGCAGTTTTTGAAAGAAACCAAACAAATCGTTATTTTAGAAAATGTAAGTTTTTTCCAGAATATTTAAAAAAGACTAGAGAAACTTATGGATAATTCGTTTTAAGCTATTGTTTTAATTGTTTTAACTGTGATATAATGCGAAAGAAGTTTTAAAAATTATGGAAGCCAACTAATGTTACGAAAGATGCCCCATATGAAAGCTTTAACATTTACTGTACATGTACTGTATTTCACATGCAGCCTTGAACCTGCATAACCTTCTGGCATTTATAAGGTTTGAAATGTCCTAAAGTTTTGATGTAGTGCAGTATTTTTCTTTTAACTACCTATTTTTTATGCTTGGTAGGGCAACTGTATTGGCCAAGGCAGTTACCATCAGTTGGCCCATTCTGGAATCGATTTCTCCGCTCTTCTTTCACACGATGAAGATGAAGAATTGAAAGCAGAAGCTAAGCAAAGACATACCCTGGTTCGTAACCCGTCCATTATGTCAATCAGGAGTCAGCAGGAACGCCGTCCATCTTTCTCTTTTGACTCACAACTGCCTATTATTTAGGGTGCCGATTTTCCAATAAAGACAGACTATAAAAACGAAATTCCAAAAGTTATTGAAGAAACACGGTCTACAGGCGCTGTGGGACTGAACATCTATTCAAAATACTTCCGGGCTGGTGGCAGTGTGTTTGCACTCTTGTTTCTGTTCGTTATCAGCATTTTGGCCCAAGGATTCTATACTGGATCAGACTACTTTCTTAGAATATGGTAATGAACAATCATGATATACTGGGATAAAGTTTTAATTTTTCTGGAAAGTCATGGAATTAGCTAATATCAAAATCACATTGCAAATTATAATAAATAGTTATGAAATCTGCCACATTATATATCACGTAATGTGTAGTTGTTATCCCAGTATAAACAAAGTTCCATAGAGTTCAGTCTTGCATATCGTTATTTTAATATGTACTGATGAGTTTGATCAAAATAATAGACATGGTTTCCTCTTCCGTTTTAGGACAAATGGTGAAGAGTTGAAGCACAGTCAACAGCGAGTCACAATGCTTCTCAGAAATATGAGTTTTGAGAATTTTTCTGCAGTGGATTACATACCCAGTGAACAATATGTGGACCCTTTTTTGAACTTGTATATTTACACTGGCTTAGTGGCTGGATCGGTCCTGTTAAGCCTGGTGCGTACAGTCACGTTCTTCAGTCTCTGCATGAGGGCGTCAGTCAACATCCACAATCAAATGTTCTCTAGCATCATTCGCTCGCCAATGCTTTTCTTTGACACCAATCCTGTTGGTTAGTCCGATTTTCTTAAATTACATAGAGGTTAGTGTCAGGTGGGTAAGCACCCAGATAGACATTCAAAGGATATGATCTTTCCAATTGATTAGGGCGAATTTTAAATCGCTTTGCGAAAGATCTCGGGGGTGTAGATGATCCTTTGACCATGGCCCTTGCTGACCAACTCGCAGTAAGTGACCACCAATGTTGATAATCAAAGTTTCACTCTAGCTTTGGTCAGTCGAAGTTAAACTCGGTGGTGGTCAGGGTGATGGACAGAATGCAATGCATATGGCATGTTTCTGCTTTGGTCGTATTTCCACGCTAATTTAATTATGGCTATATGGTTTTGCTCTTGATTTCTTTGACTTGTTTTGCACGTCATATCCTTCTTCTACATTCTACTTGGTCTTAATTATGTATAGGCCGAATTTTGAATCGATTTGCTCGAGATATGGGATTGATGGATGATCTTTTACCTATTTCTGCTTTTGACTTCTTTGAAGTAAGTTAAACCATGGGGTAAAACCACATATGGTTGAATGGTTAATTTACGATTAGATAAGTTTTGATACTAACGTAATTTTATAATTTCTTCCCTCTTGTTGCAGATATTTTTAAATATTATAAGTATTTTGGTGATTGTTTCTTCAATTAATTTATATGTCATCATCAGCACGGTCATTCTCCTGATCATCTTTGTTGCCTTGCGACAAATCTATTTAGAAACTGCGAGGGACATCAAAAGACTCGAAGGAATCAGTGAGTCTTATAAAACAAATCCTTATTAAATAATATAACGTAATTTAACCATACTTTATTTTTAATTAAACCCAACAGCTCGCAGTCCAGTATTCTCCCATTTGAGTGCTTCGGTGCAAGGCCTTGCTGTAATTAGAGCATTTAAGGTTCAAGAATCCTTTATGAAGGAGTTTGACCATCATCAGGATCTCCATTCTGCATCTTGGTTTATTTTTTTGGCAACCAATCGTTGGCTTGCAATCCGCTTAGATGCTATTAGTACAGTGTTTATTGCATCAGTCATCCTGGCATTGATGTTGACCACTGGATGTAAGAAACCTGCTTGATGCCACAATTTCTGCCCAAGTTTGCTTTTTCGTTATTTGTTACTAGCTTACTTTTATTTTGAATAAATTTCAGCCAATATGAGCGGTGATATTGGCCTTGCTATTTCATCATCACTTTTGCTCAGCGGTATGTTCCAGTGGGGAGTGAGGCAGTCGACGGAAGTGGAAAGTCAGGCAAGTATAACAGGTGCTTGTTGTTTATGATGTGAATCTAGTCACGTACGTTTTAAATAATAACATTTTTTTATTACAAGCAGATGACGTCTGTTGAACGTCTTCTAGAATACAGCAATTTGGTTTCTGAAGCTCCCCTAGCATCTGAACAGGAACTGAAACCATCTGATGATTGGCCAAAATGTGGTCAAATCAGCCTTAAAAATGTGCAGTTGTTTTATTCTGAAAATGAACCTCCTGTTCTCAAGAGTTTAACATGCACAATTAAAGCCAAAGAAAAGGTAAATTTATTATATTTTGTTTCAACATATATATTTGAAAATTAAATCTTTATATTTATAAAAATGAATATACTGTAGTTACATTTTTTTAATTAGGTTGGAATTGTCGGCCGCACAGGAGCTGGCAAGAGCTCCATCATTACTGCTCTGTTTCGTTTAACAGAACCTCGTGGATCTATTGTCATCGATGGAGTTTCAGTCACCGATATTGGCTTACACGATCTGAGAAAGAAAATATCTATTATTCCTCAGGTAGAAATACCAGCCATGCAAGAATTCTTGAAATGAATTGGCGATCTATTTTTTGTTAATATATAATTTCCCACAAGGACCCTGTCCTTTTCAATGGCACAGTCAGGAAAAATCTGGATCCCTTCTCAGATCATAGCGATGACGACTTATGGCAAGTGCTGGAAGATGTTCAGCTAAAGTATGCAATCTTAGAGATGCCAGAAGGACTTTTGGCTGAAGTGTCTGAAAGCGGTGCCAATTTTAGCATGGGACAGCGGCAATTAGTGTGCTTAGCACGTG
>JAQGBX010008691.1:0-10347 GCA_034698745.1 Megaphyllum sjaelandicum
CACTATTATTGCACTAATTATGCAACACTGACCAACTTTCTAATTCTAGGATTTGCTCTATCTCGTATGGTTTAGCGTTTAAAATCGCATGCGCCATGAAATTGACGGGCACTGTAATGTTTGACATGGCTTCTGGAGTCCTCACATCACATCGTATTCACTGATGTAAGCACATTTTACATAGCGCCTGAGGTGGTGAAGATATTTGAGATGCCCAGACATATTCCCCACCCTGTAGATACATGTATACTGTATACATAGTCACGGCATTGTATATATTGTATTTATGTTTTAAAAAACAAGTCATAAGTAGAGTTGAAAGTTATTTAGATTTTTCATATAAAACTGTAGTAAACTATATACTGTATTTTCAATATAATAATTTAGTATCGTGTTATCAAATAAATTACTTTGAATCAAGTTAAATCTTTTTTTTTAACATAAGTTTTTTCGACAAGTATATTTAGTGAATTCTTGCAAATATGATTATTAAGTGGGTTTTTTCAAGCCTTGTATTTTGTCTTGTTTTGGAGCTAGGACTTCGATTTTAAACGATCATACAAATAGATTTTGCAAACTTCCACTTTATGATGTTTTTGTTATGTAACGCGTTCGCACATGAGATTGTGTACGACATCACGTTTTCTTTTTTGTTTATCTTATAAGAATTGTTTGATCATTGGCGGCAGATTATACACATATGCATTAAACATATTGACAATTCGTCTCAGCAGCTGATATCAACGAGGTCAAAAGTTTGATGCTTTGTTGCTAAATCCTTATTTAATCAGTTTGGTGGGGTTTAAATAACATAAACCAATGCATACTGTATATATATGAAAAGGCGGATGCCTAGTAGAGTGACAGTTCACCATTGTTCGTATGCTTGTTTTGTTTGCCTGTCTGGTTAGATTTTTATATATACGAGGATATGTGTTTCATGGAATGAACATATATACCTCGTATGTAAAAGTAAAGCTCGGTAAAACTGGCGGTTTTTTGACAGTTAATTGGTAAATCGTAATAGGCATTGCCACTTTCAGCATCCCCTTATGGAATAAAACTTAGTACAAACAGGTGCAAAAACTGATTGTAAACTGAAAATATTTGTTCAAATATATAGCTCGTTTGCAAACAGTGTGATTGCAAATGGTGGCGCACCTAATATGCAAACATAAAACATGTATAAGCTCGATTGAAGTGCTTCATCCCATGCAAATTAGTGTACCTCTTGCATTTCCTCGCATCTTGCATCACTGACTTAAAATTGATAGAAGGAGGCTAAGATCTTGATTATTTTAATTTCTTCGCATGTCTTGATTTGTTACTTGTGTTTTCTTGGTGAAATTAATGGATTATCATGTACTGCACTTGCACAACAATGTTTACGATTACATGCAATAGTTTCCTCCGTGGACGTGGCTAATGTGGCTCGATTTACATTGTGGCCTGAACATCGTGGCTCTTATCATTCTAAAAACTAAGAAAATGCCCCATTAGATACTATCATTTACCCATGAATAGATTTTTTAACCGAAAATAGATATTTTGATGTGTTTTGCCGCTACAAACCATAAATTGTATGAATTTTCTCGGTTTTTTTTCTAAATAAATACAGTAATTAAATAAAGGAATAATGCAAAATGATTTATAAAGCGAATGCGCTTGCACTTCTACACGTGCAATTTATCTAGTGACAACTTGCATGTGACGTGGGCGGAGCCAGCACGCGTCATCTGCTTGTGAAACGTTCCGTGTTCGATTGGGTATACAACGTGCACTGAGTGTACACTGACTACACTGACGAGAGAGTCGGTGTAGTCAGTGCATCCAACATGGCGGACCGGTAAAGTCATGAGCTTGCACGGAACCAAAACTTTCACGAGTTCCGGTTGCACTGGCTAGGTAATTGCACTGCACTATTGGGCCCAATCAAATTCGCCATAAGAGTAAGACAAACTGCGCCAGTCTCTTGCTTAGAAGTATTCGAATTCTCGTGCAACTCTGAGAAATATTGGTTTTCGTATGACCCATCAAAATGTAAAATCTATATTTCTTGTTGAATTACTTCACCATTTAGTATACAGTCGGTATACTGCGCTCTTATACCTACCAACCAACCAAGTATACGTGAAGCAATTGCTTTCCATGCAGGAAAGGAATCTTATTCAAACATGGAAAAAATATTAGCCTCTTAACTTCGTAATACCATTTAAGCAGGTATATACGCATTACATCCAAAACGAATAAATGTAATCATTTTTTTACTCATGAAAAAAAATGGCGGCCAAGTATATTGTAATTTTCTTTTGGGAATCCTCGTAGACGGTGGCCTTTGTACCCTTGAACGCGTGGCTGGTTGAAGGTGGCACGCGCCCGCGTTGTTTAAATGGCTGGCAGATGGCGTCTTTTTTATTTCGAGTCGTTTCACCTTTTGCATTTCGTAGTGTCTGCCTTCCAGGGCCAGGTGAAAGTAGGCAAACTGTAAACTTAGCTCTTTTAAGTGCTCCCGCTTATAGGTGGTCGTGCTGTCTTCTGGCACAGGTACATTGGAGTTCATTGCATTCAGCACCCCACCCGGGCCACAAATGTTCACCTGGACCTTCGGCTGGAGACGCGCTCTTGCTGAACGTTATTGCCATTGCATAATTAGTACCTGGCCGTAAAAATTGGTAAAAAAACATTATTACACCTTTCCGAAGCATATTTGGTGTGTATAAGGCTAATTGAGATATCCATGTTCGTTGACCATTTCGAGAGCAGAAAAGTGCTATTTTTTAAACTTTGAAGTCTGTTTAAACTTTTTACTTTTTCTATATTCGGCAGTGGGTCACGGTCCGAATTTTGGCCGGTGACCAAATGTTTGTATACAATGTAAATATTTTTGAGCTGAGGAACAGGATTGGTCTCCTTTCCAAGATATTTTATTTACCCATAGGACATATGTCCAATAAAGTGATTAATAAAATAAAGTATCTATATATACGGAGGCTTTCAACGATAACATCCTATAGAGAGATGCAGGACAATCTGATCGGGGTGTTGTCGTTGAATTGTTCTGGTAAAGAATTTTACAGAGATAAAGTTTACCATTGCTTTCTGGTGGTTCGGTGCAGGCAAAATCTTTAAATATTAAAATTAATGTATGAGGTGTACAATTGTCTACAGTGTATGTATACGCATGCATGGAACATGATAGGATTTCGTGTTTTGACTTGAATCTCATCCTTAAGATGTGGGTGGGATTTGTACAGTATATACAAGTACATGTACATGCAATTATCCAAAAATCCGATATTCTTTGTATGGTCCCAAGCATTTAGTAAAAGGGATATTCAACTTGTTTAACATCTGGAAGAAACTGTAAATATAGGTTTGTATAGTGCACTCTATGGGCGTACATGTACATGTATGTGCTTCAGGTGATATTTTATGAATTCACATCATCGCTTTTCGTGGACATGTTTCTCATATATAGTCTTCAACAAATCGAGATACTGTATTCGGTCTCACCAAATATGTATGGAGTTTTCTTTTTCTCTGAATGAGCTTTTCAAGTGACAAGTCAAATATTTAAACAGGGCGCCCAGGCCAACTAATAAATCAAGCGTATACTATGCGCCAGAAAACCCTTTATCTCGAGGAACTTTTCAAATAAATTTCCACATTTCACATGTTCGTATATTTACAGCGTATTCTTGGAAATTGCGACATTCGTGGAAACGCGTATCTGTCCGGTTTCCACATATTTTTTGAGAGGATTTAACCAGTTTTCAGTGAATGCAATTGTTACTCTACACGTTCGATGTACTTGTCTGAGACTCGTAAACCGAGCTGATTGAAAACATGCTGAAGGTTAATTTTTCCAGGATTGAGCTTCAGCATTAAGTCCATCAAACCAATTAAGGCATCAAATAACTGTGTCTCGATATCCTAATGTTGAAATATGTGTTTGCAGTTTCAGAACACCTGAGCTTCAGAGTTATTGCAAATGAACTTAAACGCTCGTGCGTGTTATTATTTTATTGTATACATGTAACAATTTTATTGACTAGAAAATGTATAAGTTGACCATATTGACCTTGTCCATGGTCGTGCTGAAGATTGCATGACATGCAAGGACGAAAAACATCCCAATTGACGCAATGAAAAGCTGCGTGCACAGGCTGCTTGTTTGGTGCAATCGAGGAAATCATTCTTGAAGGTGAAGTGGGGTTATTCGGTTCAACCTTTTCGTCTATTTGTGTCACTAAAATGCGTGACCCTAGGCTGAAAACATGCTGCCAGAGCCAAGTGGCTAGTGCACATCTGCGATGCATCTTATCGGAAAATCGTAGAATGCACCAACTTCTGATAAATCGTTCGGTTTTTCACGTACAAAATGCATACCATTGCACCTGGTGTTTGTAAACGCGAGAAATGTATTACAAAAACACTCGTGTAACTATGCAGGCCATCATCTGGCATTATCTGATAATAGGGAAGATAAGAGGTTGCAATGAGCACATGCTCGTTCTCTCATTTTTCCCATTCATTGGGTGACTTGTAGCTGAAACATCTTAAGATGAAACCGTTCTAGAAATAAGAACATGCTAAATAAAGCTGCAATACATTTATAAATTTTGCAATAACTACTAATACTATTAATGCAAGTTTATAACAAGCCTGCAAGAAATTGCCAACATAAACATAAGCAAAAAACATCCAGCAAATACGTGCCATTCCTGAATATGCAAAACTGGCACTGGAACATAGCTTAAGCTAACCAACCATAGCAAAACATAAAATTCTACTGCCTCACTTAAAAAGACTAGGGCAAAAGGCAAAACTGAGTTATAAGTAGCATAAAATTAAATTTAGATGGTATATGATGTAGTTCAAGTGTAATCCAGTAGTCACAGCTAGTGATAATCCAATTAGTTTTAAGTTTACAGGTATCAATGGCAACCTCTATAGACCGCCTGAAACACATCTAGGATTCACTGGATTCAAGTGTAATCCAGTGGTCACAGCTAGTGATAATCCTATTAGTTTTAAGTTTACAGGTATCAATGGCAACTTCTAGACCACATAAGACCCATCTGCTGACCCCTCTTCCCAACTTACCTTTCCTAACAGTATGCATATACCTGCCATTTACCCACCCTATCAAAACCAACCTCACTTACTCAACTGCTTTTCTTCAACACAGGTACAACCTATCCCTAACATTAACAAAACTTTATTTTAAAACCTAGCAGTCATTACTTTAACTATTCTACAAAAAACTTATTAACATACCCACAGCTCCTCCTAAACCTACCATCCAAATCATCTCATGGAACATAGCTGGAATCAATTCCCTACTTCAGGATAATTTTACAGCTTCTTAGATGTGTTGCTATGATATAATCTGCCTACAGGAAACCTGGGCTACTTCCCACTTTGTTCTCCCCTTCGACAAATATACTTACACCTTTGCCCCAGCATGCAAGAAAAAGAAACGAGGATACTAAAAACTAATCGGATTATCACTAGCTGTGACCACTGGATTACACTTGATCTACATCATATACCATCTAAATTTAATTTTATGCTATTTGCAACCTACCTACCAAATAACATGCAAGTTAACCTGAAAATGATTTTGCAAACCTACTACGAAATCAACAACCCCTGCCACTGATAATGGTCGGGAACATTATGCCTGCACGGCTACCCTAAACTCAACAATAGTCATAATCTCATCAACTCTTGCATTAATAACATCCGTTCATCATCGGACCATTAAAAAATATGCAGGGTAAATGGCTACTGACAACCATTGCAGAAGAAAATATGTATATAAGGAATGGTCAAATCTGGAGAGACTATATTGGGGCACTTTAATCAACACACCCCTTAGTGTCCTAGATTATGTAATAATGAATACCTTATCCATTTGAACTAACAGTTCTCATCCATTCGAACTCCAACCACTTCCCACTATAAATATCACTTAATATCATGAACCAATCTCCCACAGAGCCTCTGTTTGCCCTTAACTACACTAGAATAAAATAAAACCCTGATCTCATATTAGAATTATCAAAAGCCTTACTAGCAAGTTTCCATGCGAACAACTTAGAAAGAATACCAATTGACTAGAAATACAACAGCTTCCTAAATATATTACTGTCAGTAATCTCCCAGTTATGCCTAATAAGGAAACCAAGGACACAACCAGCCAAACACCACCTAGCCTCATGGTTTGACAATACCTGCCAAAAATTAAAAATATGGATCAAACACTGAAGCTATAGCATATTTATAAACAGCCATAACCTCTTAAATTTAAAATTTTTACCAGGAACAGCTGACCTGAACAGGTAGCATTCCAGACAAATAAGGGCACGTGTGATCACAACCTACTCCTAAACTCCATCATCACATCGAACAACTCCCTCCCACAAAAGGCAATACATTCATTCTTTTGCCCACTTAGCCAAAGCATTTGGCTTTGTTAACCATTTAATCCCCTGTTCGAAATTAAATGCTCTTAACTTCCTCACCTCCTCCTCCAACAATATCTCTACTTTTTATGCACAACTTACCATTGAAACATGTACATCAGATGGCCCAACAGCCAATCCAGTAAGCCACCAGTGTTATACAGGGTGACCCACTCAGCCTTCTACTTTTTATCATCTTCATCAGCAACCTCCCCAATTTCCTTCTAAAATATATAGGATGCACAAAGCATTTGACTTCGTTGACCATTTAATCCTCTGGTCGAAATTAACGGCTCTTAACTTCCCCCATCTCCTCCTCCACAATTTCTCTACTTTTTGTGCACAACTCATCATTGAAACATGTGCATCAGATGGCCCAACACCACCAATCTGGCTAGCCACCGGTGTTCTACAGGGTGACTGACTCAGCCCTCTTCTTTTTATCATCTTCATCAGCAACCTTCCCCATTTTCTTCCAAAATGTCGAGGACCACAACCTAAAACATATCTCATCTAATGTATGCAGACAACATTCTATAATAATCCCACACTTTCCCCATTGCAAAAACATCATCAACAGCTTCAGTACCATCCAGCCATATTTTAATTACAGTATCCCATTTTTCATGAAAAAGTTTATTTTTAAGCTAAGAATCAATCCCTACAGCAGGTACCAAAACACACGGTCATTAGCCTGAAACATCATTATCATGCATATTATGCCTTGTATGCACCCCTACCTGGCCCCATCTGCTCCTTGACTGCCTTCACACTGGCATCATAGAAATAAAATCAAAAAATCACCTTCCAACAAGTTTTATTCACCACAATTTCAATGAATCATTTCTCCACAATATTCAAGAGCCAGGAATGTGGCTACTATACAGAGTTGCAAAACTATATGGCAAACAGGCCCAACATGATACTAACCTAGCTAGACCCACAAACCCACTAACATCGCCTTCAAACGCCCTGACTGAAGGAACCAGTAACATAGGGGCCAAACTCAATAACTACTATGGTTTTCATTTTTGCAAGAGCTAATTTTAGAAGTATGTATTGCAATTTTCTGTTCATCCAACTTTCTTGATTTATAGTATAATCAGTCCAGATTTTAACATTTGAACTACAGTATATCTATATTTCCGAATTAAAGATCATTAGCATGTAAAATTATCTACATGTACATGTAGTGTGGATAGCATTATGCACAATTGAAAATCACTTTTGGCACATCTTTACAGGTTTTTGACAGGTATTTGCTTTGTGTCAGTTACATATATCTCACTTGGTGGTATTCATGTCTCTGTGACATACAATATCTTCTGATCCTCATTTCAGTTCTGATGGAATCTTTATCTTCTACTTTCAGTAAATAGTGACATCATGGCAATGTCAAATTGAAATTTTGCCTTGCAAAGTGTTTCAAACGAGAATTCAACACCAAATTGTGTTATTTTCCAGTATATGATTTAGTAGGCCAAGAACATATTAATTTGGCCCTGGAAAAGAACCTGGTGTCTTCTGGCATATGCGAGTTACCCAGTGGCACAACTTCACAAGAGGTCGATCAGTATATAGGCAATAAAATCTTTTTAATAGCCCATAATGTTTCGCAAAAGGTTTGCCTATATACATGTAGCTCGTTGAACGGCTAGCTGGCCTGTAAAATACGGTAAAGTCCTTGGAAAACGGATAATGACATTTTTTTCGAAATTCGTAAGGGCCTAAATACGAAAAACGTTAGCAATTGAAGGTCATTAAGATTCTCAACGGAAAGAGAGAGAAAAATCTATAAGGCTGAATAAAAAGGTCTATGCCCTCTAACTTTTCAGACTTGTTATTCATAGATGTCAACCGTTACCCTCGATCTATAAAAATTGAGATTGTGAGCATGTACCTCGAACACTGCAATGTGCATAAATAATGTATGGAAAGGTGCTCATGCACTATACTGAGCTTTCTTATTTGTCCATGAACGGAGTGTCGTTAACAAAGGAGTTTTCTCTTTATTTTAAAAGGCATATGGGGTGCTGTTATTGAACAAATACAGTTTTTTTACAATTCATGCTATGCGCAGTGCATGGGATACTGAATCATATCATTGATATCGGACTTGGTCTATAACCGTTATGGAAAATGCAAGTAACACATGTTTTCCAAATGTCCACGCATTTGCATAAATAAACATGTCTGGAATATGTTTCTGCTCATCGTTCGGGATTCATCCATACAGGTTTTCAACCATGTTAGCGCAAGTCAGACAGGAGCTTTATCCGATTCGTACTTTGCCAGCCATGATGTGTATAAAAGGAATGCATCAATTAGTTTAAAAAGTATAGCGATATCCTCAAGTGAATGTTTTAAACCAATTAGCGTTTCTAGTTTGCACACGTGACTCAACGACTGTGAAGGTATACGATTCTTAAATCTTCTATCTGAGATCCCCTTGTATAATACGCGCGTAAGTACATGTACGTCATGATGCCAGCTATATAGGCAGACTTCATACTATACGGTATATGTCCATGACTATTCTATGGCTGTGCTTCCGTCTTGCGTTTCATTGGGGGCAGCTTACGAATGTCGAGGGTTGAAGAAACGGCAAAAAGTGAATTATTTTTTCGAAGTGAAATTTTTTATCGATGCCGACAACAATCAAAAGCAGCTGCCGTACTTGAGTTCACTCGAGCCGTTGGCCACCGTGCATGCTCAGGCACTACTCATGTATAAGAATAAAACACATACCAGAAGACCTTTGCAGCTGCCGAAAATTTGAGCACAATAAAAGCCACCTTACATCGGCAGATATTGCGATGTTTTTTGTCGAAGGCGAAGGAGGTACCTGCTCGCAATTTGCGGTGTAACCCGCGTATAATAGGGGTATTCAAAAATACGCAGCAACGGCATGCAGCACGTGCTGCACTCGACCCAAAATTAACTTTTTCGGGCATTTTTATTTTCGTGATGGAGTCACGCTCGGGTGAGGAAAGCCTCGGAAATCACGCCTCTGGAACGCTCCTGTAGTGTGATTGTTTTTTTTTTTTATTATTGCGAGTTATTCGAGGACGTTGCTCATATGTGATAGATTATCCCCAACGCTTCCTCGCCATAGCGCGCATTCGCTTTGATAAAAAAATGTGTAATCTTAACGTGTTGTTGAAATGGACTATAGTAAAGGTATCAGTCTCGAAGACGTGTGCACTCGAACGAAAGGGTGGCCATCCAGGTGTGAGACTGCCGCGCAACGTGGCGGAACCTTGGGGAAGAGAAGCTGACCACAAAAAAATACCCCTGTTTTGAAATTGTTGCGAACTGGAGCGTTGGAACGATTTCAGTTTTGTGGTAAAACTTTCTTAGGAGTTTTATCGTTCGAAGTACGCAGAATCGAAAGGAAAATATGAAAATTTAATTAACGCATTTTTCGCGAGATTATTGCGTAACCAAAACATTCAAGGAGAAAACTTTGGTCAGTGACATGAAAGAAATGTCACCCACCATATACACTCTAACAATTTTAAAAGGTATAGCCCAAATAGAACCTTTTGAGGTTCTTTCCCTTGCTACACTAGGAGAACCTTTTTAGGTACATATACTTCGAAGAACCCTAGAAAGGTTCTTTTTCAAGAACCTTTTTTGGTTCATTACACCGAACCCTTTTAAAGGTTTCAAATACACAAATAAGGTTCAATGCATTGAACCCTTTTAAAAGATAATTTTTGAAAGGCAATTCTTTTTGGAATATTTCAGTTCACGAAATCCTGATCAGTATCATCCATTCCGAGGTATGTGATATGTTCACACAAATAAGGTTCAATGCATTGAACCCTTTTAAAAGATAATTTTTGAAAGGCAATTCTTTTTGGAATATTTCAGT
>JAQGBX010008692.1:0-10346 GCA_034698745.1 Megaphyllum sjaelandicum
GGGATTGTGTTAACTATATTTGACGTCTTTCGTTAAGCTGGGAATTTGTCGATACACTTATTCTTCTTTTATTTTTTTTAAACTCTAAGCGCTTTAATTTTATATACGCGTTCGTGGTTTCTTTTATGCTATAGCTTAGGGGAGAAATAATCGGAGAATTGACCTCTGGTTTTATCCATCATGCGCCTGCTTCATTGGTCAGACACGGAATCTGCGCACGTACTTATGTTTCCGCATTGGCACGTATAGTGTTGTGCATTGTTCGAAAGCAAGGAAGACTGTCGATCCGAAGTTTTCTAGTTTCTCGATATTTAGTCGTTAGGCCACCGGCAATTTTTCCGGGCAATTTTGTGGGATTTAACGAGTATCTTACAACGTTTTCAAGCCAGTGTGTCTTCTAAGCTTTGGGTTCGTTTACGTTGAACTTGTTACCAGTCGCTTAGTGGTATTGCAGACGCTTACCACTAATGGTAATTTTTTAGCATTTTCTCGCCCTAAGCGCTGTTGTGGATTGAACTTACATCTTTGCCGAAGTGCCTATTTCGATAATTCGGCAGTCTTATAGTTGAAAATGAAATCGGCGTATTTTTATTACTTCTTGGAGCACCGAGCAAGGTGGCTTCGATTCTCGGGTCGGCTATCCTCGATTGTGGTTTTTCATGGCCTCCCCACAATTCCTCCAGGCAAATGCTGGGATAGTTCCTGTATTAAATCGGCCATGACCGTCTTCCCATCCCATCCTCGTCTTAAAAGTCCTTGTAATTACGGGAAAATTAATTAAATTGTGATTTTGGGGTCCATCATGACTAGTCTGCTTAGCCTGCCATATGGCACTATGTACTGACTGCGGGGTAAAGAATTGAATTGATGGTGAATTGCATGCGCAATTGATTTCACCAGAATTTAAGATGACCGGAAGTAAAGTCTATACAATATGGTATTCACGCGCCTTCTACTCAAAGTTATACTCTGGTCAATTGACTTTTTTTTAATAATAAACGCATTGCTTTAAGATATTTCCTTTAACAAGTGATATTCTGCAAATCGTAATACATGTATTTGTATCCACGAATGGACTTTGTGCAGATTTCGTCGTCAGCATGCATGTATCACATGACATTTAATTCCATATTGACGAAAATTACCCGGAGGCGGTGCCGAAGCATGTTCTTTTAGTAGTTGATTCGATGAAAAGATAGCTTCATACGTAACTATGCATACGGTTCATTAGATGGCGACGAACTAAGACGATCTGTTACATCTATTCACCAAATTTTCTTGTTGAAACCAAACGTATTTCTTTGCCAATCACGATGCATTTTGTGACATTTGTCTCAAGTTATAATATTAAATGCTGTACTAATTATTCTTTTATCGTAAAGAAGTTTTACGAGTCGTTGATTACTTTCACAAGCAGACGACGAGTGCTGGCTCCGCCTTGATCAGACATTGGGGGTACTAAATATTTATACTTTGACAAAAATGGTCGCCTTTGCAGCGCGAACTATGTTTTTACCAGTCACCATTTTTGAATTTTAACTCGTTAAAATTTGCTCAGCATCACTTCCAAAACGAAATTCCCCCATTGAAATGTTCCTCGAAGCCCGAGGGTAGCGCCGTCTTGTTCGAAATAATTTTACTCCATTGAAGACCCTCATCACGTCGTATAACAAGTGCATAAGGAACGTTATCAGCAGGGATGGCCAGGCAATATTTAGATCGCATTTATTAAAACTAGCGTTGACCCCTATCGGGACCCACATTATTGAGCCTCCTTTGGCGCATCCTATAATTAGTGCCTATAATTATCACGTATACTCGGAGCTCATTGTCCTTTTATGGTCCATTGTGAACCCGCGAGGGAATAGCGAAGATACTAAGAAGTATTGCGTAGAACTCCTTTGAATCTATACCGTGTTATGAGACGATGCATGGAGCGAAAGGTAAGGCATGCCTTTCATTGTTTCGCAATTCAACTTCCTTCCGTCTTGCGCATGAGTGGAAATGGATCCCTTAGGGGGCATTCCTTTATTACGTGCAACAGTTTCGCTTTTTTACGACACTTTATTTTAAGGTGCTCGTATCGCAAACAGTACTCATGGCTGCGCCTGAATTTTTAATCAATGATGAAGGAATCGACGTAGGCCTAGGTAAACTGCGCACTATTTTTTCCGTTCGATGCACGCCGTAAATTGAATTTTAGGTCGTATTTTTGTTTGTTTTCTTAAGAAAACGGAGCTTGTTATCAAAAAATAGAGACGTCTGACACAACGTGCATCCATCGATGTAATTTAGTAACTTGTTTACCGATCCTTAGTCTTTTTCATGCTGAACGCGTTAATTCTAGCTTGAAGAATTAAATTTGATCAAAGATTTAATTTCTAGGAATTGATGACAATGAATAGACGAGATTTGAAATGAACGGCAATTTCTGATTGTTATCGGTGCTCATGTTGACGAGAATCAAGACTGCATAATTTCAGTAAACGTTTCGAACAGATTGAGCTCCATTTATACTGTAAATAATAATAATGGAGATGAATAAAATCGAAATAATAATCTTGTTTCGAAATTGAATTTTTTTTAAGGGCATACTAAAAAAATATGAACAGTTTACATTTTAAAGGCAACTTCAAATAAACTAAAACGTCTCTCTTCTGCAAATTGTATTGAAAGCTATAGGATCGATTGGTAAAATACATAGTGGAAAATACATGAACATTGTATTGGAATAAGTTCTGAGTTACGATTTTTAAGATATATGAAGTGTATATTTCCGCAGAAATGAAAAGAATCGAGAAAAAATTCTGGGTTAAAGTTGTCTGTCTTACTTTGACATACAGTGTATTCCGCTCCACACAAGCTCGAATTTATTTAGAATAAAATTTATTAACATCCACGTTATAATTTACTCGATTTTAAGTTTACAATTGCGTATTATGATTGAAATTATCCTTTTAAATATTCTTGACTTCTTAGATTCCCTTCGCGTCCTTAAACCCCCATCTCATAAATTCGATGAATAATAATTATTACATGACATTACTGACTCGACAAAACACTCTTTTAAATAACCGTTGTTGAATGATGTTTCCTCGTCGTTCCCTGTCATTTTTTTCTACCTAAATTATATCATTTGTCTAGCAAATAGTGATCTTTTGGTCACACTGTTTTTTCTCGCATTTCCCACAGATGGACTAACGTTAAAAGTCGAACAACCTTATTTTCGCCATCTGATTTGCATACTTTTATCTTAATTTGGCACTTGTTTTCGAATCAGGGTGTGGCGTGGTCATTCGCAATGAAAACTTATTTGTCTCGTAGGAATTTTTGTAAAGTTTTTTTCTTAATTAGCTTGACACGTTCGTTGAAAAAATTAGTATTCCATTCCATAATTAAAAATGAAACGTTTGATTACTCTGTGTTGTCCATCAACTTTATGCCCCAGTAGTCTGGTTAAGAACCTACGACTTTTTTCTGCATCATTTGTAATGTCGATGTTTGATAAGTATGACGCTCTAATTGGGCCAGTGCTATAAACGAGATAGGTTTCGTGTTGTCCTATATAACAGTTGACGTTTATTGGCACCGTTCCCTTTCGATGGCTAATAAGTCCTCCTCTAGATGAATGATATGAAATATCATAATTACAGTCATTATTATAATTGATATCGTTGAATATTATTATTATTTGTTGAGCTATTCTCGCGCTTTCCTCATCCACTAATAGATTAATGAACTATCGATAGCTTGCTTATTGAAGGCAGCTTCGATAATTATCAATCTATTTAAATAATTAGAATCATTTATTTGCCATGGGAAATGGTTTCTGGCTCACCATTCTTCGCTGATTGTTGGAGATTTTCAATTCAATTCAACTCAGTACCCTACTATCAGTAAATAAATACCATGTGGTAGGGGGTGTTATCCATCAAACCAAATTATTTAGTAGTTCCCACCGCGTTAGTGTGGACAGCAACATCATGGCAAATTTGAATTTCGTGAAGCTTAAGGCTATCTTTTGGAAGAGAGTTCCAACGTCCAATGGCATGCAAGAAATAAGACCAATTTTTATTCCACCATTTCCGTATAATTTTCGCAACAGCTACTTTAGTTTTAAGGACGTTGTAATATTGCATTTTGTTTAGTCTTACTTGTTGCTACGTATATGGGTGGTAAACCGTCAGATCTACTTTTGTAATAAATACTTGGCTATACGGATATTTTATAATACATTTGTTTTTAAATTTATTACTTTCGTAGATGAATCATTAATTCGTCAGAATGTATTTTGTACACAGAGTGTACTAACTCTACTTCCCTGTGTAGGAACTTACGCGTAACACATCAACATATTCCTAATACGAATATACGTGGGTCAGACATGTTTTTTCAAAATTGAAAGCTTCGTCAATTGTTGATATTTCTTCGCAAGTTAAAAAAGCAAATTTAAACTCTTCAATTAATAACCAAGACAAACAAATCGAATTTATCTGAAGAACTGCTAACCATTCGTTTCATTAGTATGCCTTCCATGTGCACTAATCGATTGAAAAGTGTTTATTTGGAACGCTAAAGTAATTCGGAAATTCAATTCAATTCTTATTATTTACCCTAAAGTCAGTGATTATTGCACTGTTAGGAAAAAATTATTTGAAAATTGTTACATAGAACCATTTGGCAGGGGGATCATTATGCAAATTAATTCAGACTATGGAATCCGATCGTGATGGATCCCAACATCACAATTAAGTCATATTTCCCGTATATTGGAACTTAACGATGAGGAGGGGATGGGAAAGGAAAATATACACGTAATACTATTTGGAATAAAACAAATTACCAGGAAGTACCGCATACATCTGAAGATAGTATCCTTTCTATCCCCTTTGGCCTTCAGATTTGGCTTCGACCGCTAATCCTAACCAACCCAAGCGTGGGGAATTCCGTATGCGGGCAACCACGCAAAGCACCGAGGCTCGCAGTGTTTGCCCGCGCTAGGGAATATTACCTCGCAATTCCTGCATATTACACATTAGAAAACGAAATGCGTTTGTAGGCGGTGGGTGATGCCGTTCTATAGCGAACCAATTGCCTATAAGCCTCGAGATGTGGCCATTTAAAAACATCGTGGACCCGCACGTTGTTTCTTCTTTTTTTTTTCGATTTTCTTATTTTACAAGGGACATTGACCAACAATGAATGACTCTTCATTGCTCGTCTCCCCTCACGCGTGCATCGGGCCGAAATATCACGGAATGTTCCTTTGAGAACCCACGAGGAAATTGAGCTCGGATTCCCATCTCGCATCACTGGCTTTACTTTTATGTATTCACTTTAACTTATGAAATCCTGCTCACGGAAGTGTACCGTGATCGATCTTATGTCTTTATTTTGAGTATGACCAGATGTTCTCGAAACGATTCGAACCACATTTCACTAAGCCCTAGTTTTCCTATGCCTCTTGCTTTTCAAAACTTAGATCAATCTTTGAGAAATTCCATCTGACAGGGCGAGGTACTGCCTGGGCTCGCAGTTTCGCAGAAATACGATGCGGAGGACGAAATTGTAACCTCGAGATGAGGACAAAAAAATCTTCCTCTCCTCATTTTAATTCTCGTATTATAAATTTACATGTTTTTAAACGGGCTTTATTTGCGCTCAGGCTTTGTCGTTAATGGAAATGCGCAGGAGATGATGGAAATGTACGTGTAGCCATTCGGATGCATTATTCATAAGTTAAAAACATAACATCTGGATTTGCGGCCTGGGTTCTCACACTGTGTACAGACTGCGTTTAGCTCCAATTATGTATTCGAACTTTATGCTAATTGTGCCCGGCTCGCGGGTCGCGAGTCTAAATTTGGCAGGTTTTTTAATTTTCGGTTTCTCCAATTATTTTGTCTTTGAACTGCTTCTTCCAATGCCACGTCGCGTTCGTCATAACTGGAATTGACATCCGGCGTAGGTAGATGTTTATCGACGTATTTTCTTCTTTCCTAAGTGAAATGGACGAGCTGATGCATGTGATATTAAATATTAATAAGCCGAATGAGATCAATAGTGTTGTGTTTCCACAGTAAAATTACATCGCTGGGCTGCTGTTGGTATTTCGAAATAAGACTTGTGTAATGAATACCAAAATTGGATTTTTTTTCTCTTCCTTTCTTCCCTTTTCCATCCGCCATTTTGTTGCTCCTAGCGATACTCGCGCTGCATGCGTGTCACATGCGATGACCTTCCGTTACGAGATGTCACGTGCAAATGTAGTAGTGGCGTTTTCAAATGCATATACCCAGTTTAATGGATGTGCATCGATTAATATCTGACTAGCGTCATTATCGGGAGACGAATGGTACGTGCAGCGTTCTGACAGCAAAGTATATATTCAGCAATTATTGTAATTGGATTTTATTATAAAAGCGTATTTCCCTCGTCATCTTTTTAGTGAGTATATAGGGACAAAAAAAAGTTAGTTCGTTAATTCGTCGAGTGCTGAACAAGCGTGCCAATTAGACTTTCGAAGTAAATATATTCAGCACTGTCTTCCATCGATTCTATTGCGAGATGAGCTGGAATTGTCGCCATTATTTCATTGGTCCTAAAATTTCCAAAGTATAAATCAGCTATCATTATCTTAATCTGCGGATGCACGTGATGCTCGAATGCGAGAATAATTACAATGGTCACGAGTGGGCTCATATGGTCATATTGTATACGCTCGTTAATTTACCTAGTTGTAAAACCAACGAAGAGTGCGCTTTATTGCTTGAAATGATGCTTTTACGAGGACATTTTAAAGTTCTCTTATTCGAGCAAAATTCCATAAAATTCGGCTGATAACTGGTTAAGCTCGCATTTATTAAATGATCAAAAGGATGTCTAGAACATTTAAATATATTACCTTTGTTGCTTGCGAAGCTGTTAAGTTATTGCTCGAACGAAGCAATTACCTTCTACCTTTATGAGAATCATTATTTGATGCTTTTCAGAATTGAAGATGAATGAATCTCTAGATGCACATTTTCATCGTATATTGCTCATCTATATTTAATTGCAAATTCTTTATGATTGATAATCCCTGTATACATCGCGTACGAATATTGTATGTATGTCTATTATATCAAAACTTCGTTTTTGTTTTAAGGCATTGATTGTCAGACATTCATGTATACACAACAGGTTCTGGTTAAGTTGGTTGTATAATCATATCAATCAGCTCTTATTCATCTGCATAACGTATTATATCCGTGCCATAATGTGATTACCCTTTCAAATCCAAATTCAAATACTGCATTAGGCTACAAATTTAAAGGCCGTCACACACGAGTCAATATTAAGGCATGTTTTAAATGTCAAGTTTTGCTGGTTGCAAATTATGAGAAATCAAATGTTCTATAGTTTTCAAAAACATAAATGAAATCGAATTACTTTCAGTTTCGAATTTTTATTTTTAAAAAAGCCATGGTTAGTAAAATGTTCAGATATATGCGTTTAACATTTCGGACACGCCTAGACTTGCTAGAAATTCGGAAACAATTGCCTCGTGTATTACGGCCTTAACAATAGATAAAAACTTTTCTAACTTACCAGTTCAAGAACGTTTCTACGCAATGAATGTCCCGTACTTGTTGCTTTACCTGTTATTTGTTAAATGAAATTATTTTGGTGGAAAGACGTACATTGATTGATCGGGGAACGATAGATGTGTTACATCCTTTTATTGGAATTGCTCATGGTGTTACTACAAAAACATGTTGTCCTTATATTTCAGGAACAATAACGTACATGTAGATATGCTATCTCGAACGGATAATAGCGCAACACTGGATCTAGACAAAGTTTCTCGCTTCAGGCTAGATTGCATTTTAATTAAAGTTGATAAAACAATTTTCTAAAGCTTCCATGTCGATCTTCGATTTTTTAATCAATACGAGGTATTGAATTCCAATTATTCCGCGACAGTATATCTCGCACGAAAAAAAAAGGCGCGTTTTCACGCAACTCGTCACCACCAATCCTCGCAAGAATATTCGGTTCACTCGAAACTGTTTGAACAATTAATTTGCTTCTGTTAATTAAAACACTGCGGTTTTTCGTGACTATAGATGCCAGTTTCACAACGACGACGTCCTTATTTTCTTCCAATTTCCTCGACTCGCGTGTTTTCCCGAGCATTCAATTTCAAGCTTTTTTTCCCCCCGGAAGTGGTCGTCACGTAAACGTTTCGGGTCACTCATCCGCGGTATTAATTTCCGGTAAGGCCTACGTGGAAAGTTCGCATAATTAATCATCCCCATTTGTATATGGGTTAGAATGACCGCTCCTATAGAGATTTCGCTTTTTTCCCTTCCTATATAGCTCTTCCTTCATTCCTGGAGAAATGGGAATTGGAAATTTATTTTCCAGAGCTGAGGTAATTTAGATGCAGATTATCTTTCCAGAACAAAAATAATTGCCAACCAACGCGTTGCGGAGAAGGGAGGCGTAATTCAAATATTTTCCGAATATAATGTATATACTCGTATACCTTTTTATGAAAAGCAGCAGAATGCCTTTAGGAGCAGTGCAACCGGTGGTAACGTTTCGCTGCGCCCAGTAATTGAAACGTCAGACGTATATCAATATCCATTGTCATTTATCTTTTGCCTTTGGACATGAATGTTCCCCGATTCCTCCTCTTAATTGTTAACCTGCCATCGTGATAAATCTCCATTTCTGCGCTCGTCCCAAACGTGTTCCTCCTGAAATGTGGCTGCTGCTTCTTAATGGGAAGTTTAAATTACTTGGCATTATAGAAGGCAATCTGTTCCGAAAACTGTCCTTACCTGCGCGACAGCGCTTATCGGGTCTCATGGTGGCACTTTTTTTTGTTCCACGGAGTTACGGAAATCAGTTGTTGATTTAGAGCCACAAGAAACTAACTCGTTTCTTGGCATGAAAACTGAAATCAAAGTGGCGTGGAAAAAGCAAATTGGACCACGAGGTGCATCTCCAGACACTTTTTCTTCTATCTGACGTAGCGATAGCGCCCCTAATAACGTCTGTTTGTGTTTTTGTTACGGTGTCTGGGTCGATGTCATACGCTATAGCGTGGGAAAGACATAGTTGGATTTTGTCCAATTTATTCCTGTGCGTAGTAGCTTAAAGTTGGGTGTTTCTGTGTTTGTGTACTTTGAGCGCACTTAAAAAAATTGACGTTTCTGCCAACCCTTGTAACTGTCATGTATTAACGCGGCTCGACGTGAAACCTTACATTGTACTGTATACCTGAGAAAAACGAAGTGTTAGCTTTTTTTTTGTTTTTTTGATGTTTTGACGGTACGTTCTCCTCGTAATACTCTTTAATGGGTTTGCATTCGGGTCGATATTTTGAACAAACTTAACAAAACTATTTTTACACCTTCAATAACTAGCGAATATCGATTTGCGTTCTCTATACTTTTGATGTGCCGATGCTAGTGATCTTGTTTTCTAGTTTTGCGATACGTTTGTTTCTCACAAACACCAATGTTAGGGTTACCACTTAAACCATAATTACCTCGTTGAAGCGAGATATAAAATGACTTTAATGGCAGCATTTGAAGGCGCCGTTATTTAATTAAGAAACCTGAAAAGTGTTTGCATTTTACGACTCATGCATGCATGCCTTTTTTCGGAGTACAATTTTATGAACCTGCTTGGAAAAGTTGTCTTCGTTTGGAGCCCGGGATGCCGGAAACTGTAGGTTTTAATTCCTTTTTATAAGCATTTAAGCCCAAGATCAATTCTTAGAAAGACAGAACTATACCTATTTTTCATTGCATAAATTACAATTATACTACAGACAAACCTCGTTAAGATGAATCTCGAGGGATGTTAAAATTTGTTCGCTTAAGCTGTAGTTCGTATTATCAAAACTCAGAAAAACAAATGTCAACCCCACGTACTGTACTGTATGGGGAAGTGCTGCAACTTCTATCATGGAATTTCCCGTTATAATTTACCATTTTGTTTTCATATTTTCTAAAGTTTGTTTAAGCCGATTTCTAATATTTGAAATAAGAATTCGTCTTATATGAAGTAAAATAACTTTATTTGTCTACACCCTATTGACGGGGACTGGAAATAAGTTCTTACTTTTAGAAATTCGTATATAGCTAGTTCTTCAGAATAAGGTTCGACCATCTAATTATCCAACATGTTTAATGTGGTGTTTAATATCAGCTTGTTGCTGTTGTTAAGTGCACCTTGTTAACATAGGTCATTGTCACTCGTATAGTTTATAAAACTACAGTAGAACTTGTCTAAAATCAACCCGTGTAAAATCAAATCCTCTCTAAAATCAAAAAATATGCTGGTCCCGC
>JAQGBX010008693.1:0-10346 GCA_034698745.1 Megaphyllum sjaelandicum
ATTATTGCCTTCTTTGCAGGTGAACAGGAATAAACCTTCACTGTGGTAGGAGTAGCCCCCTCTATCAATTGGATGGTCTGTGGTGCCACTTTCGCTGGACCCATGAGCTCTTGAAAGACATGCAAGTGATCGCCCAGGAATGAATCCACCTCATAGCGCTGCTTGTCGCTAAGTGCGTCCCCCTCATCTTCACGTAGCTTGACATCCCCAGGTAGGAAGATGTTAAGGTAAATCGACTAATAGTGTGTAGGCATCGCAGGCCATGGGCATGGGACGGAGTGGAAAAAAGGTCCATCAGCGAAAGACCACATACGTAAAGCTGGGTGGAGACTGATTTGTGCCCTCAGTATGAAATCCATCCCAATCAAAATGGATGCTTTGGAAAAAGAGGGGATGAACGTGATGGTGAAAGGAGAAACCCTTCCTCCAATAATGATATCCGTATGCAGTACAAACACTGTCTAATGGGATGGCTGCTGGTCAGCCAAATGAACAATTTGTGTTGTTTTTACCATGGGAGGGCCTATGGTGCAATCAGCTATGGTGCAATCAGCAAACAATAATGGTGGGTTTGCGTGGCTAAAAGGAATCAATGCTGGTATGACGGGTAAATTTGCCTCTGCAAATGACAACATGTTCAAACGAGTGGTCGCACCACATCAATTAGGGCACTTATCCTTAGTGGTGTTGGGAAGACCACAAAGAGAGCAACCAGGTAAAGGTAGGGATGGGGGTGGGTATGATGGCGGGTAGGAAGGTGTTGGAGGACGATAAGGAGGAGGAGGGGTATTGAGAAGAGGTGGTGGGGAGGGATAAAAGGGACATGGCGTCGAGGTTGTTGGGATTGGGGAAGGTGGGGAGTTCGTCATTGTTTGATCAGTTTTCTGAAAACTGACTTTTGTCTCCCTCCATCCCTCAGAGTCCAGAAGAAGACGCTCTTCAACTAAGTCTGCATCCTATAATTGCTGAACAGATTTAAGATCCTGACGATTAATCCGAGATTTGATTTTGTTGTGCAAAGCTTTGAACATGGCTCTTGTCTGAAAACGCTCGTCCTCAGGGTTGGAAAGAAGGGAGAATTGGTCAGACATAACTGAGGAAGTCTGCCGTCGATTGTCCTTCTTTCTGTGATAAATTGTCCAATTAGGACAATATGGCTGAGTCAGGTTCAGTCCTCGCATATCTTTGTCGGAAAAAACGTAAAGCCTCTGTCAGGGTATGTACTTTGGATTGCGTAGTGGCCCACCATGAAAGAGGTTCTCCTTCCAATAAATACAATAGTATCATATGCCTGATCATCTGTTAGGTGTAAGCATTTGGCAATGGATGTAAACATTGCCTGCCACCCCAAATATTCCCCCTTTTTACCATCAAAACAGCCTAATCCCTTGAACAGGCGTGCATTGGTCAGGGGACAGTCTGAAGGGGTGATGGCGGTAGGGCATGTTAGTTGATTTCCATCAAGAGTTCATCACTTACCGAATTTAAAGGCGCACAAACCCAGATGATGTCGTCCATGAAGATGTAGATGAAATGTAGAAAGGCCGGATTTAGGTCCACTCCTGTAATGTTTTGAACCTGCATCTCCGAAGTCAATGTATTAGTAATAAAAAGGGGGGTTAAACCATGCTCGGAGACCAAAATTGGTGAACAACGGTCCATTTTATTATTTTTATGTAGAAAACATAAATGATTGAATGATTTGGTATAAAAAATATTGATCACTTTTATATAAAATTTCAGACACGAATTAACAGATAATTTGACTTTAAAAAAAATTATGGACCAAAAAAACTACAGAACATCCAGTCTCAACTGCAGACGTGGATTAGGAACACAATATCGATGACTGATAAAGATTATGACAAGGAATGTCCCTGCGGCAGAGATATCACAAAAGCTTGGCACGATACATCATAGATATTGTGACGCTGATATCTTAAAAAAACTCTTTTTTATAAAGAGATAAAAATATAAAATAAAATAACAGCTGCAGATTAAAATAAACCAGTTTTACACTTAGTTCCAATTAAATAAGGTATTACTGACTTTAAGATGAGAGGGTAGCTATAATCTCTTTGGTAATAAAACTATTTCAGCAAAACTTTTATAAATTCAAACCTTTGTGATGAAGGAACTATATTTAAAAATTTCAGAATAAATCCAAAATGGTTTTCTTACCCGAAAACGAATCGTATCTCAATCTTCATAATAAATACACTCTTTAGGAAAGTTAAGTGGTACAAAACGATACATACAAATTTTCTTACTTTAGATCGAAATACTAATCTCAGGATTTCCTCGTGAAAATTATGCCGAGGTATTGGTGCAGGGAAAATCTCAACGGAATAAGCACAATGGGAAAATATGGCAATTATCCCGACAAGTAGAATATTATAATAATAACTTCAAAAAAACATGCATATCATAAGATGAACAGGATTCAACATATTTACGATCACAGGAATGTGATGAGGACATCATCCAAGATCCAAATACAAAACTTAGACTGTTCTAAAATTGCACTTTATGAAATTTTGTAGCAGAAAATGTCCGAAATATTATGTGGAAGGAGGCGAGTAGCAGGAGAGTTCTTTCCCTCACTCCAGTTCTTGGCCAACTAACTTTTCTTTTCTCTCTTTCATCTTCTCTCTCTCCTCAACCTTTAATCTTTTCTTTTTCGTCTTTAAACTCTACTCCTCTCATCTTGCTTCTCACCTTTGATTTTCTTGATTTTCTCTTCGCATCCTGTCTCGTAGCTCTTTCCTCAAACCCCTTCTCGCACATGCCATTTCCATCTCTCTTGCGGCGTTCACCATCTCCAATTTCATTTTTGCACTTTAGCCGCCTCAGCTGAGTGGCTGTTTTTACGGATACAGGGTGTAACAAAAGTCTTGTCACAATTTCAAGCCACGTGCATGCACTGGCGCCGCGTGGCTCCATTCGTGGGCCCCATGGAACATAAAAAAACAAGATGTCGTACCATGTTATTATCGTATGATTACTTTAAAAAAATGATTAACAACGATACCATGGTAATTTTCGCGTAGTTGAACATTAAAGAAGATGCCCAGGTAAGGTTTTCATTTTAGGTAATCGCATTTTTTCTTTGTGAAATGCTTTATGGAATTATTAATTTTTGGAATTACGCATCGAATTTTGAATTTACATTACCCGGGGGGGGAAGGAAAATAAGAAGAGATGATACCGGGAAAGTGTGAGGGAGGCAATTGGAAGAGATGATACCGAGGGAAGAGGGAGGAATTGGAAGAGATGATACCGGGGGAGGGAGGGGGGCAATTGGAAGAGATGATACCGAGGGAGGGAGAGAATTGAAAGAGATGATACCGGGGAGGGGGGCCGGGGGGAGGAGCAAGGAGGTATCATAGAGGGCTATCACCAGATTAAGCCACAGCAACGCGTGGCCGGGCACAGCTAGTTTTGGATAAAAATGTTGTTCTGCATATTTTCTGATATAAAAGGATTCCCCTAGACTTGAAAATCCTGGTGAAAGTCCGGTAGGAATGACTTAGGGCACCTTGAAATTACACTTGATATGTTGCCACAAACCAAAATTAAAGTTTTCAACTGGGTAGCTCTTGGCCCATTTGCAATTTTTTTTTAAATTTTCCAAGCACTAATTTGAAAACTTTTCAGCAGTTTTCTAGGAAAAATATGCAAAATTTTGAACTTTTCTTAATTTTATTCTGCAAGATTTCCAACATTTTTCAGCAAAAATTTGCGAAATGTTCATGTGTTTTTGAGTAAACATTTTTAAATTTTTTAAACAGTTTCCAGAAAAAAGAAAAAAATTTTTAAAGAATTTTTAACAAATTCAGAGGATAAATTCATGCTAAATTTGTAAATTTTCCAATGGTAAATTTGGCAAAATATTGAATATAGTTTTGTATAGATTTTGCAAAACCATGGATAACATTGGCACCGGACAATGTTGACATTGGTCATGGAAATGTTCTTAAAAACCTGAAAAAGTCAAGGAAGTAAAATATGTAAATTCTGGGGTAATCCTGGTGTATAAATTATTGGTGGCTTTTGGACATGAGTGTATTTGGTTAAAGACTCAATTTCTGTCCTGTCATTTTCCTTGGGTGACTTCTTCAGACATTTATCCATCATGGAGAAGAATTGACGCAGTGCATTGTTCTGCTCATATTCATTTAAACATGTCATGTCAGGAATAATGTGACGATTTATAGTACTATCATATGGGCAAATATTCTCGTTGATACTTTTGAAATTTGGCTAACTTCTGATTTTTAACGTGGCACGCATTGATAAAAAGCTCGAGGGCCTCGTAGTGTTCTTCGTATATGACGGACAAGCAGACACACTTACCTTCAAAGTTGAATATATATTGAGTCTTGAACGCTTCGAGGGTGTTGTCAAGAACGATGCCGGCTACGTGTCTGTCCCGCATCAAAATGACATTGAACAGAAGTTGCCTAGCTGATGGCAGTGGAGAGGTATGGCGGCCCTCTCATTTGGGACTCTTTGCCCCATTTCCAGAAGTCAATGATAAGGCCTTCGTCTTGCTAACCATCCACCGACTTCTTAGCAATCCTTACTATAAACTTCCAGAAGTTCTCGGCAACCAGATTCTCCTTAAGCGACTAGGCGGCTTTTAGAAACTGATGCTGATCAGGTTCACCAAAGAACGACTATAAGCAACATGTTATAAAATAAAGCCTTGTGTCTCTCGAGTACGTATTTTCAACATTTTTCTAACACATTATTTTCATGCAAATCTTTTTTAAATTTTTTTGCATTTCTTTTCCGTTAATTTTCAAAATTGTTATTCAAAATTGAGTTTTAATTTCTCAATCAAATTCTTAATTTATTATTAAGAAATGTTTTATTGTTGATGGCATTAATTTTTTTTAAAAATTCAATCGCAATTGTAAGACAAAATTGCAAATGATTTAAAAAATATTGCAAACAATAAAAAATAAACTCCAAAATCCGTTAAAATTTTATCTTAAGTTTTTGATGATAAATTCGCATATTTGTTAAAAAATATGCAATTTATTAAAAAAATACAATTAAAAAGTTTTTAAAATATAATCGCAATTTAAAAAAAAAAGCAAATGATTAAAAAATATGGCTTATTTTTGATAATAAAATCGCAAACAATTAAAAATAATTTTCAAAATTGTTTAAAATAAAATCTCAAATTTTTATAGATACATTCGCTAATTTTTCCGCATTTTTTTTTTTAAAAAAATAAAAATTTGCCTTATTTTTGTTAATAAAACTGCAAACAATTAAAAATAAATTATTTTTTTTTTTATGATAAAATCCAAAATTCTTTAAAATAAAATCTCAAATTTTTAAAAATAAGTTCGCAAACTTGTCCGCATTTCTTTAAAAATAACAATATTTTCGGTTGTATTTTTTAAACAAATTTTAACAATATAATCGCAATTGTTTGTGAAATAAAATTGCCAAATCAACTGAGAAAAAAAGTGCGCCCTATATCACAGTATGCCTATATCACCATTTGATCGTGGGCCCTAAATCTTTCTCCATCAACACATTTTGAACATTGGCCCAAGAAACATTTAGACTTCAAATTTTCATCAAAATTCGATGAAATGACACTTTTTTAATTCTCAAAACATGAAGAATTAGATGCGCATTTCATAAATTTGCATGAAAATCCATCGGAAGAAATTATATAACTCAAAATAATGGTTTTTACCAACATTTCGAGTTTAAGACAGACAGTTAGGCTCGAAAAACACCAAAGACTCGACATTTTTAAAATTAATATTAACATATACTGCATGAAAAAAAACGTCCTACCCAGACAGTTAATAAGCACCAACACCGTTTTTCTTAAACTTCATTTTCCGAAAATTCAGTTTGGAAGTAGCCGAAAATAAGAATCAAAATTCAGGTTTTTCATACCTGACTATCATGTGATGTGACAGGAGTGTTTAAACATACGTTAAGAGCTAGCAACTGTTTCCTGGACATTGGTCACTTTCACGATTTGTTTGGCAATTTTATTCGGCTTATTTAAACATTGGACCAACTAACTGTAGGCTGTTTGCATGTTTTGAGAATTTGTTGTTTTCTGAAAAAGATTAGACTTTTTCAATTTTTTACTCACAATCTGTTGAAAGTTTTGCACATTTTTCGTCGAAAACTGTTAACAATTTTACAAATTTGTGCTGGTAAAGGTTATAAATTTTTGCACTTTTTTTAAGAAAATTTTGCAAATTTATTTTTGATAACTGTTGAAAATTTGTCCCCAGTAATTCACAACAGTTTAGCACATTTGTACTAAAAAAAGGTTAAAAAAATTGTTAATGTGTCCTATGCTTACCTCGTAGAAACATTAATTTTGTATTTCGACAACATTAAATTTTATTGCGTTTCCAAAATAAGTCATTCTTCCCTGCCTTATCCATCAGTACGCTAGACAATTTTAAGTTCCCTAACTTTTCCAGGTTCTCCAGATCTGGTGAACAGCAAAACAGGGTGGTGACCAAATTCCAAAATCAGAAATTTAGGACTTTTTAATGATAAATTTAGGACTTATTTGACAAATATTTATGACTTTTTCAAGCAAAATCAGGACCAATTTTAGGCCTGCTTGACCCATTTACCATAAAGGTGCAGCATAGGTCCCCCCCAAAATTTCATTTTCAACTTTCCTGACTTTTTCAAGTTTTAAAAAAAATTTCCCTGACCAATGATAATGTCAAAAATTGACATAAAAATGTTAAAAATTAAAAACAATATTTGCTAAAGCTTTTGCGAAATCGTCCTCGAAAAACAGGGCTAGGTTCCCCCAAAAATTTCATTTTCATCGATCTTCCCTGACTATTCCCTGACTTTTCCAGGTTTCAAAAAAATTTGCCTGACCATTGACAATGTAAAAAAAATTGACATTTTCCAAACTTGACAAAGGATTTTTTTTTAATTTACTAACGACAATTTTGAACATTAACACAATTTTTTTTAATTTAAAAAAATTGCGTGACAATTTTTTAAAATAGTAAAATTTGGTCGGAAAATGTTAAAAATTTGCGCTCGAAAAAAGTGAGAAATTTTGCAATTTTGTCCTCGGAAAATGTGTAAATTTGTATTCGGAAAACCAACAGAATTTTGAAAATTTGTAAACGGAAAACGTGGACAATTTTGCTGATTTAAACTCGGACAACGTGGAAAATTTTGCAAATTTATACTATATGAAACGTGCAAAATTTAGCAAATTTGTACTAAGAAAAGTCAATTTTTTTTTAAATTTGTACTAAGAAACGTTAAAAATGTTGCAAAATTCTACTAGAAAACGTGAATTTTTTTTTTCAATTTGTACTCAGAAAAGGTAAAAAATTTTGCACATTTGTACTCAGAAAAGGTGGAGAATTTTGCAAATTTGTATTCAGAAAAAGTGGAAAATTTTGAAAATTTGTACTCACAAAAAGTGGAAAATTTTGCACATTTGCACTCAGGAAACGAGGAAAATTGTTTAAATTTGGGCATGGAAAACGTGGAAAAGTTTTCAAACCTGTACTCATAAAATGTAAACATTTTTTGTACATTTCTACTCGGAAAATGGGCCCTGGGTTAACCTTGTAAAAGTATTAATTTTGGATCGCCGTGTCGCCGTTGAATTTCCCTGACTTTTTTAAAATAAACCATTCTTCCCTGACTTTTCCAGGTTTTCCAGGTCTCCGTCTGGGGGAACCCTGTCGGGAGAAATTAACAGTTTTATCTTTTGAAAACGTGAAAAATTTCGAAAATTTGTGCTTGGAAAACGTGGAATATTTTGAAAATTTGTTATAGGAAAATGTGGAAAATTTGACAATTTTGAACTCGGAAGACGTAGTAAATTTTGCAAATTTGTCTTCAGAAAACGTGGAGGATTTTGCAATTTTGTTACAGGAAAATGTGGAGAATTTTGCCATTTTGTTATAGGAAAATGTGGAGAATTTTGTGGTTGGCAACCGAGGAAAATGTTGAAATTTTGTCTTTGGAAAACGTGGCAAATTTTGCAATCTTGTCTTCAGAAAACATGGAAAATTTGTACCCAACTACGATGAATTTCCCTGACTTTTTCAAATTAAGTCATTCTTTCCTGACTTTTCCAGGTTATTTTCCAGTTCCCTGACCTTTCCAGGTTTTCCAGGTCTGGGGAAAACCTGTTTCATCAGCTTTCATTGAAGTGCACATTGTAAAAATTGTTATAGAATTTCTAGAAAATTCTGAAAATTTGGAACTTTTTCTGACTTAAGCTCAATATTTAGGACATTTTTAGGACTTTCTTTTAATTGTAGGACTTTTTTAGGACTTTTAGGACCTGGTCACCACCCTGGAAAAATGTTTGCGACGTTACATTATGATTTATCAGTTAAAATATTGGCGAATTTTGCGATGCATCTATGAATTGTCAACACAAATTTGCAAATTTTATTTCAAAATTAGCGACAATTTTTCTGGGAATTTTTATAAAAAACAATAGCCTACTGTATTTGCAAAAACTTGAATTCTTTGTTTTGTTGTGCATAAATCACAAGATGGCCAGTCCTATTTTCTAAAATTATTGTTGAAAATCCTGCAGGAAAACCCCGTCAGTAAATGTTAGTAGCACAATGAATTGAATTAATATCTATTTTTTAATCAAAATACAGCATCGATTCAACACACATTCAGTGGCTTCAAGTACTTACGAGGTAAATACATCAACTATAGCTTTAATGAATCATCCACATTTTTATTGTTTAACTTAGATATTTCCGACATTTAGGGCTTCAATTTTTCCATTCTTGATATAAATTCTTGTAGTATATTTATTCGCTCCTCATTAAGATCTGCATAGTAAGGAAGGAGGCTAGTAATTCCTAAACAATGTACTAAGACACCACAGCTTAAATACTCTTGAATATCCTTTTGAAATTTAACGATCAATTTATCATTATTTACTCTGCACACTTTAATAAAAAGCTCGAGTGCCTCGCTGTGTTCTTTAGAAATAAGTCGCAGGCAGACACTACTATCATTGCAGTTGAAAATCTCTTCCTTGAAATATTTGTTGGTGTTGTCAAGAAGAAAGTGGGCTAACCGTTCATCTCGCGTCAAGATAACATTGTACATCAGTTTCTCAGCATAATCTTCAAGAGGCATGTCGTTTGCTTCGGGCTCTCTGCCCAATGTCCAGAAGTCGATGAAGAGGCCTTTATAGTCATGGTCCTCCCAGCCGTATCTTGCCTTTTTGACAATTCTCGCAGCCACCGACAAGAAGTCCCAGTAATCCATGTTCTTCGCTAGCGACTCGGCGGCTTTTAGAAACTGACGTTGATAAGGCCATTTGAGAAGGGCTTTGAGCAAATCAGCAGAAAAAACACATTTAAGAAGTGTTCTCTCATCCTTGTTCAATCTTTTGAACATCTTAATGCACACATCGGGAGTAAACGATATTTTATCCAATATATCATGAATCCCGTAACGGAAATGGTGACTTATCACACTCGGAGACGCTCTCTCTGAAAAATATTTTACCCCGGCCAAGTTAAATGCGTACAATGCCTGAACAAATCCTTGACTGCATTGATCTTCAGCAATGTCTTTGAGGCCCAACTTTGTGTGGAAATTGCCCTGGTAAATCTTATACCAGATTTTGTCGAGGGTCCAGAGATTTTCATAGTACAAAGAGTAACTCCTTAATCTTGGGTCATGTTCTGCAGGTCTGTAGAAATTATGCGGAAAGTTGATCCGGGCTCCAATGTCGAATATCTCTTGTTCGAGACAATGATCACACGCCACCTTGAAGCACTGCATGAGTGACACATTTTCATCGTTCAACATGTCTTGTATGCTCTTTGGCAGGTCCACTGTGCCATTCTGTGTCAGAACTACTCGAGTCGCTACCTCCTTGTCAAGATACCAGCTGTACATCTCCTCCATGATCGGTAAGACCATTCGTCTCAATTGCCACTTCAAAAGTAATGGCAATGGCAATTTGTTGACAACTTCTAAGGCTCTTGATGCAATCGTCTTACGATCTCTTTTGCAATTTGGCAGCATACCTTCCACCTCCAGGATTTTTTGAATTATTATTGTCGTGGTCAAACTTTGAAAATCTAGGAAAATAAGGTTTGAAAGCATTTTGTTGAGATTTAAACTTATATAAGTGTAAATTGTGGTTACCCATACAGTGCTGGAAAACTTGAATAATCAGGCAGCTTTAAAATGCCTAGAAAAGTCACGGAAAATCTAATTTGTAATGTTGTCGAGATTCAAACAGGGTGGTCACAAAATTCCAAAACCTGAAATTTAGGACTTTATAGGACTTTTAAATGAAAAATTTAGGACTTATT